>JAADVL010000055.1:0-74675 GCA_023334995.1 Pythium sukuiense | reverse complement strand
CAATAGAGTGGGTCTTGGCTCGAAAGTCTTGGTCTTTGGGAAAACTCTTCAATGTCCACCTCCCAGTGCGGATTACGCTGATCGCACCTGAGGGGGACTTGGCTTGTAAGCACCACTTACTCAGCAGTTCACTGCAGCTAGCCCTTAGCAAAGCCGCCAGGCCAATTACAGTGATCGCGCAGCAAGAGTACTTGTATGGTCTTGTCAGCGGGTGACACTTCACTTCCTGGACGGCGCTCCTTGACTATGCGGTGTCCAACTCGCGGAAGATGATACACTTGGCTGGGGATATGAGGTCTTGGTAATTGTACGGGACTTGAGCTCTTCTTGGCAAATTGGGAAGTTGATTGTTTCCCATCAAGATATGGAGATGCATCATCACAGAGTCCACCGAAGGGGGAAAGACAAAAGGTGATTGTTCGTGGATGGGGAGGGAGGGTGTTGGTGACCAAGGCAGAGTATGTGCAAATCATTAAGGATGGTCTCACAGAGAAGAAACGTAAAGAAGACGAGAAACTAGAGAAAGCAAAGTAGAAGCAGCGCAAGTGCAAGCGAGAAGTACAAGAGCGCAAGCGTGGGATCGAGGAAGTTGAGAAGACAAAGCGATATGGGAGAAGTGGTCATCGAGCACCAGCCTCGCTGAACGCTGAACCTTCTTCGTGATTTCTCGATTGAAAACCAGTTTAGGAAGACGTTGCTGATTATATCAGAGACAGCCTTCACTGCTCCCTCAGAAGCACCATCCGACCAGTTGAGTTGCCGGATTTTGCTACTTCCTCCGTTCCATGAAAACTGTCCGGCAGCTGTTTTTTGTGGCGTACACAACAAATATAATCTTAGACTTCGTATGGATCGAAAGTGCGTTACGTAGCAGTTATGCATGTTTTGTATAGAATATTTTGGAATTTCAGGCAAATAACGCTATTGAACAGGTCACTTTGATCCAATCATGCGCCGAAGAAACCAACAAATGGAGATTTCTTCAACAATGACGATGTAGCCCAAAACGTAACGAATCGACTGGTGTAATTTCAGTTTATTTTCGCCCAGAATTGGTCTTTCAGCGGGTGAATTACGCATGAGAGCGAAAAAAAGACAAATAGATTGTTTAATATCTTGTTCACTGATGCGTTTCTCATTCCCAGCGGAGCATCAAATGGATAGCGGTGAGGCCATTCTTTCTTCTGGCCCTTTTAGCTCCGTGAAAATCGGCTCCGGTGAAAAGTTACGTCGTTTTTCATGCGTACCGGACAGTTTTCGTGGAACGAAGGAAGTAGGATGCAAACAGTTGTGAGGAAGCAAACTCGCCATTGTGGTGTTGGCGCATGCCTAATAGCGCGTCGATCAATTGTCTCCTTGCATTGTTGGGGTAATTAGTTTAGCCGCAATTTCAAAATCACCTTTTCGGAGGACAGAATGTTGTTTAGAAAATTTCAAATATACTCAGCTAAAATGAGCCAATGAGCCACCGCCCACAGTTCGACGTGGCTATCCATGCATCACTCGTTGCCCCATTCACCAACCTACCGAGCGGGAGAGAGGCATCCGAGTATGGCGACGACGGGTTTCAACGGCCGCATGCGGTCTGTGCTATGGAAGGACGACGGCTTGCAGCTCATCGACCAGCGTCTGCTGCCCACGCAGCTCGTGCTGATCCGCTGTGAGACCGTGGAGCAGGTCAAGGTGGCGATCTTGGACATGGCTGTGCGTGGCGCGCCGGCGATTGGCGCGGCCGGCGCCTTCGGCCTGGCGATCGCGGCAAACGCCTTCAACGTGAGCGAGGCCGTGGCGGCGGAGCAGTTCCTCGCGGAGATCAAGGCGGCCAAGGACCTGATCGATTCGGCGCGCCCGACGGCCGTCAACCTCACGTGGGGTATGGCTACAGTAGCGTTGTGCGATTGAGAGACCGACGGACGAGACTAATGGAATGCGACGTGAATTGTAGCGACGGAGCGTGTGCTGCGCGAGCTCCAGCGACAGGCGGCTGCTGGGTACGTTTGCCAGCATTCAAATGCACTTTGGTGATGGTGGAGGGCTGACAGACAGTGCTTTTAATTAACTGCAGTCTCAGTGTGGCCGATCTGGTGGCCCACACACTCGTGACGGCGCAGGCGCTGGCAGAGGAAGACGTCGACATCAACCGCCGTCTCAGTCAGTTCGGTGCTTCCATCGTGAAGCCAGGAAGCAACATCCTTCACCACTGCAACACTGGCGCGCTGGCGACTGTGGACATCGGCACGGCGATTGGTGTGATCTACGAGAGCCACAACCAGGGCAAGAACATCCACGTGTGGGTCGATGAGACGCGTCCTCGTCTGCAGGGGGCGCGCCTCACGGCGTGGGAGCTCATGCGCGAGGGCGTGCCGATGCACCTGATCGCGGACAACGCTGCCGGCTACCTCATGCTCTCGGGCAAGGTCGACGTCGTGCTCTTCGGAGCCGACCGCGTTGCCGCGAACGGCGACGTTGTCAACAAGATCGGCACGTACAAGCTCGCTGTCGTGGCGAACGAGAACAAGGTGCCCGTGTACGCGTGTGTGCCGACCAGCACGATCGACCTGACATTCAAGGAAGGCATGAGCATCCCAATTGAGGAGCGCGAGGCCGAGGAAGTGACCTGCATCGGTGGCGTGCGAATCGCCCCAGAGAACTGCCCAGTGTTCAACCCGGCGTTCGACGTCACACCCGGCAAGTACCTGACCGGCATCATCACGGAGGAAGGCATCTGCTACCCGCCGTTCGAAGTGTCCCTCGCCAAGGCCAAGGCCGCCGCTGAGAAGCGTGTCGCTGACAAGCAGTAGACGACGAGATAGACTCCATGTGTCTTTGCGAATAGACAAAGCCCATTGGGCTGCCCTGTTGCCTTTCTCCAAGCGTGTTACGTCTAGAGTTGTGTTTACGTTGCCTATAATGGCTTATGTTGCTGTTATGGCTCCCATTTGCCGCCAATGCTGCTCTACGTCGAAGAGACCAAAGCAACAATTGGCACCATGAGCGGCGACCGCAACCCGACGAATAAGCTGCTGGAGGAGCTCGTGGAGAAGTCGGGCGTGAAGAAGCTCATCCTCGAGGACCCGGAGAAGATCGTGTGTGACGATGAGTGGACGCAGGAGCGCGAGCGGCTCGCGCAGGAGCTGCTGAGTCAGGACCAGTCATCCATCCCGACGTACTGGCAGAGTGAGTGGCCGTCGAGCCTCCCGTGACGGACGCATTGGTTGTCAATTGGTCTCATGCGTTGGCTTGTGTAGAGAAGTACGAGCAGGAGGCGGCCAAGAGCTGGGACAAATTCTACAAGCGGAACACGACCAACTTCTACAAGGACCGGTGCGTGGCTTGGTTACTGGCGTCTTGCCTTGGGCTCAGGACTCACCGCTTGTTCCTGTACGTTGTGTTAGCCACTACCTGCACTTGGTGTTCCCTGATCTGGATGTAAACAAAGTAACACCACGCTGTCGGTTTTCTTCTCTACTGCCACGCGCCTAACACACACGTCCATCCACAGGAAGATCCGTCCAAGAAAGTGCTGCTGGAGGTCGGCTCGGGCGTCGGCAACGCGGCGCTGCCACTGCTGGAGATCAACCCGTCGCTGAACGTCATTTGCATCGATTTCGCCGACAGTGCGATCGCGCTGCTGAAGGTGAGACGGTCTGACGCTAGTGATGGCTACATCATTTGCTGATTGCACGTGATGATGATTCCCACGCAGCAACAACCGCTGTACAATGAGGCTCGCGTTGCGGCTTCGGTGTGCGACATTACCAACGACCCACTGCCAGCTGAGGCGTTTGAAAACGGCGGCGTGGACTTTGCGCTCTTCCTGTTCTGCCTCTCGGCGATCCACCCCGACAAGATGCAGGACGCCGTGAACAAGGTCGTGGCCACTATCAAGCCTGGCGGCAAGCTGTTCTTCCGCGACTACGGCCGCTACGACCAGGCGCAACTCCGATTCCGCCCAGGACACAAGCTGCAGGACAACTTCTACGTGCGCCAGGACAATACGCGCGCGTACTACTTCACCGTCGAAGAAGTGCAGAAGCTTCTGGAGGAAGCCGGCCTCGTGCGCTTGGAGAACGAGTACATCCGCCGCCAGCAAGTCAACCGCCTGCAGAGCGTCGTGCGATTCCGCGTGTGGGTCCACGCGATCTTCCAAAAGCCTCTCGACTCGGAGGCGGCGCTGGAGACAAGTACGTCATCGTAAAACCGTCGATATAGATGCATGTACTGTATGAATCCACCCTCCAAAGGCACGACACTACGTTTCTCTATCTACGCCGCGAGTCGACGCAGCATCTCCGTGAAGAGAGCCTTGTCCACGTGAGTGATGAGCGTCACGTTGGCGTCTGGCGCGTTCTCCTCGCCAGTCCACACGCTGGCGGCGCGTCGCTCGTCGTGGCCCAAGTGGATGTGGCCCTTGAGCACCCGCGCCTCTGTGACGTAGTTAGGGTCTAGAAGCATCGCTACGGCGTAGGCGTCGCAGGGCATGAAGCCGGAATTCGCCGAGAACTTCTTGGTGAAGGCCCACACGCGCTTGATGTAGGCGCTGATGGGCGTGGACGCGTGGTCGAAGAGCTCGTCGAAGACGCTCCACGGCAGCTTGTAGTCGGTGGTGGTCTCGAACGGCACCACGTGGAGCTTGGCGGCCGTGCAGTGATTGTACACAATGTCGGTGGCCTCTGGGTCGCAGCCGACGTTGAACTCCGAGTGCGCCGTGAGGTTGCCTTCGCCGCGAGAGAGCCCGCCCATGACCACAAACTGCTTGACGTTGTCCACGAACTCCGGGTCCAACAGGATCGCCAGTGCGATGTTGGTGAGCGGACCGACGGCGATCACGACGAGCTCGCCCTTGTGCTTGTGCGCCAGGTCGATGAGCGTGGGCACGGCCTTGTTCTTGCGGGACACGGCCGCCGCGATGCCACTCGCGCCACCGAAGCCATCCGGTCCGTGACCCTACCACACCACAAGCCACGCCGACGAGTTAGCAGCCATGCTTCTATGAAGCTTGGAGCAGACAGAAGCAACGCACCGGCCAGCGCTCGCCCACGCTCGAGACGATGGGCTTGGCAGCGCCGCTGTAGACTGGGATATCCGTGCGGCCCATGGCCTCCAAGATGCTGCTCACCAGCACACTGTTAGCCACCGTGGAGTCACTACTGCACTGAATCCACTGAGACAACGTACTGGGCCATGTTGTGGTCGGCCTGGTGCATGTCGACGTTGCCGAAGACCGTGGTGATGGCCACGAGCGCGTCCTTGGGGAAGCCGTCCAGCGCCATGAGCAGCGCGATGGCGTCGTCTACGCCGGCGTCCGTGTCGAACACCACGCGCGTCTTGTCGTCCAGCACCATTTGCTCTCAATTGCAGAATGAAGACAGCAGCCTCAGTCCCACGCAGCCAGCCACTGCTCCCCTCGTGCCAGTTGCAGACCCCGTGAATGCGATGAGTTGCCCCACAGACATCAAGAGCTCCGATAGCGACCTAACCGGTTGCTAACGCCAGCTGCACCCCATCGAATCGGTTCGTATCAGTTACACTCTTCTTCAACCACATGTGACGAGACAGGAGACGGACCCACTCGCCCAAAATACTCCTGACGCTTTCTGCGTGCATCGATTGACACTAGCAAGCGCAAGCAATAGGGAGCAAACGCACTGCACTTGTCTCGGGCTGTTGCTGTTGACGAGGTAGGCCATGGCGAAAGAGAAGGAGATCTTCAATGACCTGAACCTCGTGCTGCGGCTCAACCAGCACGTTGAAGAGATCACGTCCAACGAGGCGAGTGCAGCGTCGCTGCTCACGCAGGAGACGTCGTTCCAAGTGCTCACAGAGCTGTCGTCGCTGTCCAATCCGGATCCGCGAGAAGAGGCTCAGTTCGACCACCAGCGGACCAACTTCCGCTCACTAGACTCCTCCAGCTTGCCCTTCCACTTGCAGGGCGACCAGGCATTCAATGAGGCCAGCGCGCTGGCTAGACGACGGCAGCTGCGGCACTGTGAGGCCATCAAAGACAAAATCCAGTTCCTGTGGCACGTGGCACGTGGCCGCAAGAGCGCAGAGCTGACACACACCGTCAGCAGCGAGCGGATCCGCAAGCTCAGCGGCGCGTCGCGGTCGTCTCCGTCACCTGTCAACGCCATGGCGAGCGCTGTGAACACTATCAACGAGCGAGAGTACTCGGAGATGATGCTGCTGATCTTCAAAGTACTTCGCGACGACTTCGTGCTGGAGACGGCGCAGCTGCAGATCCAGTGTGACTGGGAGGTCGACAGCCACCACGGCGACGCGCTGACGTACGACCAGTTCTTCCCCGCGCTCTTTGAGCTGGTGGATGTGTGGACGTGCGACATCTTAGAGACTACCTACGTGCGCTTCCTGGAGCTTCTCGGTCGCCGCATCACAGTGCGAGTGGTGGTGTTTCTCGACGACATGAAGCTGAAGCTGGCACTGTCCGACAACTTTGACGAAGCCGTGGTGGTCAAAGCCATTCCTCTCAGCACAATCAAACGCTTCGCGCCAGTCGCCAAGGTCCTCGAAGGCTCGGGCGTGCGTACCATCGGAGAACTCGCTGTCGCGGACCCGAAAGTCGTGGAGACTCAACGCACGGGATATCTGGAGAGGACGACGTTCTCACGCGTCAAGATCGGCACCGATTTGCAGCACTTGCTCGACATGTTCCGTGAGCTCTCGCAACAGTTTCAAGGCGCGGACTACGCACTCGACAATAACTCGCTGTATCGCTCAGGGCCAACGCAAGCAAACAGTCAGTATCAGACTCACGGAGGAGCAGCTAGGCATCGCGAGCAGGGGCCGGATACTGGAGGAGGAGGAGGAGGAGGAGGTCGCAGCACCAATCCAGTTCCTCACCATCGTAGCAGCGGAGCTTCAGCTGACGGGCAGTCGAGTCGTTCACACTCGAATGGCCAGGGCTTCGGTGGTGGCACTAGTCGTTCGAGCTCAACCGACGAGGACTTCGCAGGCGACGGCAGTAGGGTGGGATCTGGGAGGCTGACCAACGATTCTCTGTCAACCGTCGATCCACTACTTCGCCGAGGCATCAAGCGGATCAACACATTCCACGACATTAGGATGACGGAAACCGGCGTGATCGATGCGCTCAAGTCGTCTTTTTTAATTGAGAATGGGATCTCAATCCAGCGCAAAACGAGCATGGCCAGTATCCAGGCAGAGCTAACCAAGTTTGGGGTCGATACCAAGGGCATGGACGATACCGCGATGGAAAACAAGTACGCAGAGCTGTACGAGATGTTCGTACTGCGGGACGGAGAGAACATCCAAGCGCTGGCTCAGTCCATCCTCACGCGGATCAAGATGGAGCTCGCAGCCCATGGAATCGAAGTCAACGACGCGGAAGCCGAGGCCATGTACGACGGCTTCTTTGGATCTGTCGTGACCGGAAGCGGCGAGCGCATGGTCGCGGACGCCAAATCGTGGGTAGACACGACTGTCAGCGACAACTCCTACAAAGCCTACGTCAAAGAAGACTACCACGAGCTCAAGTCGATTAGCGAGGTCTCGCAGTTGGGCGACGGCGCAGAGGACGCGGAGTTTGTGTCCTTATTGTCGACTGAAGACGACGACGATGGCGACAATGACGATGGCGATGATGAAAAGGCAGATACCTTAGGAGACGGATCGGAGAGTCCGACCACTAAAGTGGCTTCGTCTCTTTCCCGGCGTCCGAGTCTGCTGCGTGGGCTGAGCAGCATTCCCAAGAAGGAAAACGAGAAGGGAGAAGGGATTGGCGGAGAACAGTCATCGCGATCAATACTGAAATTAACGAACAACGAGCCGGAGACTGCTCGTGCTGAGGAGATCCCAGTTCCATCGACGGATGGAAGGGAAATTGATGAAGTCGACAAGCTAACCAGCTCAAAAACCCAAGTGGAAGGCCCGATATCAACAAATGGCGATGTGGAGGCGATGGAGCCGTCAGAAGAGGTGACGGAAGAAGATGTCGGCTACGATATGGGGAACCTTCACGGCAAGGCGACGTCAGGGCAAGAAAATGACAGCGCGAGTGTAGCTGACGAATTAAACGCGGTAGCTGGCGATGTTTTCGACAAGGCAGATGCAACAGGAGAGGAGCCCGCGCCCCACGACGACGAAGAGATCGGTCTGAGTGCAGACATGATCAAGAGCGGAAATGACGAAGACGACTTTGCAGATCCAAGGGGTTCCCTCTTGCTTCCAAGATCGAAAACTGCTGGAGGTGACAACGCGGAACAAAGAGACTTAGATGGAAACCATGTCCACGACAGTGAACTGGATCGCGAGCCGCAGGGCGTTGGATTCGACTATGAAGGCCCACCTGAGCTGGCTGTGGTTGAAGCGCGTGCTCTTACTCCAGAAGCGTAAGAACACAGCCGTACTCATTCGAAGAGCTGACCACTGACACTGTCATTTGAACCAATAGCCCAGCGCCACGGGAGCCGAAAGTCCCCGATATCGTCGTCAGTGGCGTTGACAGTGGTCGCTTTATCTCCGTGGCAGCCCGCTACATCCAGCTCCTTGGTCTAGGTAACGTGAAGACTGTACTTCCAGAGGCGAGCTTGATGGAGCTCCTCAATTCGCCGGACAAGGCGGAAATCGATTTGGTAAGCGCGCGTCGCAGTGATGATGTTTGTATGGATGCTTCTGACTAGCTAAGTTGTCATTCAGCTCTGCTTCGACGTCGGAAGTGATCTGGACACTGTGCTCGCCAAGGCTGCTGAGCTTGTGGCTCTGATGGGCCGTCAGATCATTCTCTTCGGTGGGGACGAGCGGGAACCCGACAAGAGCTCTGTAATCGCTCGCTTGTGCGTCTCTGAGGTCGGCGTCCTGTACTTCGCGACTGTCCCCATCGACTTCACGGCTCTGCGCGGGGAGATCTTGGCGTGTTTCGAGGCGTCTCCGCATCTTTTCATCCTGCGGCAGCGACGTGAGACCGGAACGTTTGGCGCAGCAGCTAAGCTGCTGTCTACGTCCGTACGAGCCACCAACATGATGTCGGTGGAGGACGATCACCCTCGGTGCGTAATGACGCCACCTCTGAGCGTGGACAACAGTGGCGCAAAGGCAGTCAAACGCAAGGCCACGACCACTTCCAGCGCGACGCCGCCACTCCCACAGATCGCCGTCGCCAAGCGAGAAGTGTTTTCCCCATTCCGTCCACTGCGAGTGATTGACGAAATGCCCGGCGCGGATATAGGACTGACGAAGCGACTCGCCCCCGTGGTTCCTCCTGGCTACGCATCGAAATCAACGCGAAGCTCGCCACGAATCTCAGCGGCACTGAAAAAGTTCATGCGATGACCTTCCTCTATGCTGTATGATTGGCTATGATTGGATCAACCTGATCGGTGGCTCTTCACACTCTCGCCTCGGAAGAATGAGAACGCCTTCAGCACCCAGTCCACGACGCTGAGATGGAAGATCAAACTTGCGTGGTCCCACCAATACTGAAGTTGACTGGAGAAGCTACCGCTTGACGTCGAAGCGTGATACAGGGAGTGACCCTCGACTGCGAATTTTCCCATCGTCGCGAATCGGTCACTACACAGACGCCAAGACAGTCAGAGATGATGGAGGCACGCACACACACACAAGAAACCACGGTCGGAGGACTCACCGCGTGGATCCGCCGAGGTCCTTGTTCAGCGAGCGGATCATGTTGTTCGTCCGGAAGACGAAGAGCATGTCGCGTGGGAGCTGCTGGAGAAAGTCTGTCACCTGCAGAATACCATCACCAACGCGTGAGTGTCGACGCTTCGTGGAAGCCAGAACGTTGGGAGATACGTACGTCGGAAAACTGGAGGCGCTTGAGGTCTTCCGTCAGCTTTTGCTTCTCATCCTCACTCAACGAGTTGGCCAGCGGCGCGTTGCTGTCCACAGTGCGGTACGTGAACAGCAGCGGGAGGTAGGACGCAAACTCTCCCGCATTCATGCGCTTTGCACAGTCGGCAACCAGTTTCTGGTCTCGAAGGATCATACCACGCCACAAGTCGCAGTACGTCTGGCGGAAACCTTCGTCCAGTTCGCGGTAGAGGCCATGGTCAAGCAGCACGAGCTGTGCTTTGTTGGGGACGTTGGGGTCAGGATTCGGACGCACGAAGATGTTCCCTGCGTGCGGGTCGCAGTGGACGAAGCCGTGGCAGAACATCATCTCGCCGAACACCTCACAAAGCAAGTGGGCAACTTCCTTGGGATCAAGGTGCATCTCCTCGATGCGATCAATCTGCGAGATCTTGGGCGCTTCGATGTACTCCATCACGAGCAAGCGCTTCGAGCTGAGGTCGTCGTAGACAACGGGTACATGGACGGCTGGGTTGTGCTTGAGCAACGACGCAATCCGACGACTGTTGCGCTTCTCGTTCTCAAAATCAAGCTACAAGACACGTGATCGTCAGTGTATCAACGCATGGTGATTTATCTGCAATGCACACAGTGTGACGCACCTCCGCCGACATGGCCGCTTCAAACTCTGGGAAGATCCACGAGATCTGAACGTCGGGGAAGAAATACTCGGTGAGCCGATACGCCTCTTTGATCACGACGAGATCAGCGACAGTTTGCTGCGCGAGATGCGAGTACTGGATCTTAACGGCAACATGGCGGCCCTTGTGGTCGACTGCATCGTGAACCTGAGCCAGGGAGGCAGACGCGATGGGCTTCTCGTCGATCTTGGCGAACACCTCCTGCCAGGGCCGCTGGAGCTCCTGCTCCACCGTCCGCATCGCTTGCTCGAAGGGTACAGGCTTGGCTTGATCCTGCAGCGTGGCTAGTGTGTCCGTGAACTCCCGTGGCAGTGCGTGGTTGAAGGTTGCGAGCTGCTGCCCGAGTTTGGTGTAGATGCCGCCGTTCTGGTAGCACAGATGCAGCAGATGCGAGGCTGTGCGCAGGTTGAAGGCCGTGAGCTGCGTCTTATACTCTTCCGATCCACGCTCCACACCCTTGAGGTGGCTGTGGAAGTCAGCGAGTACTCTGCCGCCAGTGTAGAACACGCGCGCCGACCGCGACAGGACCTGGCTGCAGGTGTCCAGTCAGTCCCGTGCACGGATCTTCCCACTCAGGAGCTCTCTAAACGTACCCATTGGACTGGTCAGCGGCATAGCCACCGGCGCTCACAACCGCAGCAGAGCCAGCAAGCACACGCGCGCGGCGTCCCCATGAAGATCGCAGCATTCCAGCAACAGTGGTGACCTGGACTCGAAATGAGCTTCTCGGTTCAAGCCGATTCATTCCAAGACGAGGTGGTTCATTAAGGAGTGAAGGTCACAGGGTCATCAGAACAATCACTCTGCGTTGTTTAGCATTAGCCAGTTATGCTCATCAATGATGAGGATGATGAGTCATCATGCTCATCGACGCCAGAGCTGGCGGATCTGCTCGCGCAGAGGGAGCAGCAGCGTTGTCTCGACGGCCTGCGGATCCAATTCGAACGTCTGGATGGCAGCGTCAGTGTCGTGGCCTTCATGCCACAGCATGCGCGCGATGGGGATGGCGATGCGCACGGCGCTGGTGAGGAAGGCCGCCTGCCAGGTCGCGATCTCGGACAGGCGCGGCGCCTGCAGCACCACAGGGACGCCTAGCGCCGCACAGGCCAGCAGCACCATCTCACGAGTGCTGCCGGGGAGAACGTCATCGTCGGAGGTGTATATGCTGCCGTCTTTGACTGTGCTCGGCATACACATGAGCTTCTCCACTATGGATCATGTGGACAAATACAGTGTGACGTACCGACGAAAAAATTGGTGATGAGTCCTTCGAGAAGCAGGCGGTCACCGCCGTCTATGGGGCTGCTAAGAATCGACTCGTGAATCTCCAGCGCCTGAGTCACAGCGACTTGGCTCATGTGCTGCTCCAAGGGCACGCGATCGGCGATCCATCGAGTGTGCTTGCAGTCGGCGTCGTCACGGGCGTCGCCGTTGACCAACACGTTCCCACTCAGCGCTTTGACCTGGAGCCACAACCAATGGCCTGTTACCAGTCAACCAACAGTGGCATTTCATTAGAGCCGCATACCTGGGGCATCGTGCAGACGTGTACGTCGATTCGGATCTCCTTCTCTCGAGTGCCATCCGCGTGTGACGACCACAGCACCGTGACCATGGCGTCGTCGCTGCTTCCTGGCGCCTTCCCGTGCGCTGCCTCCAACGCCTTCCTCACCATCAGTGTCGTTGTCTCTTGTAACATCTCTCTCCACCCTTCATCCAGTTGGTCGCTTCGCTCCCGCGCGAGTCCCTGAGTCAGTCGTGTGAGATGGAATGGCCAGCGCACCAGACGCAGCTCGTTCTCGATCGGCACGGCTCGCGCACACGTGTACACGCCCAGCGGACGCGCCAGCAAGAACATCTTCGCGCTCTTCAGCTCTGGAGCTTCCTCTACACGTGAATCGATGCCTTCCGCTCGCGGTACATCGCCGTCTGCGGCCATCACGCGCGCCGAATGCACCACGATGGCCACCATTTTCAACTGTCAAAATGGCTTGAAGCGCAATTACCTCTATTATCCAATAGTTGACACCCATTAACGCAGTATTGTTGGTTTTACTCAATGAAAAACCTCGCATTGCTCTGTTGTGTGGGGGTCCGGCCTTGAGCGGCGCCGCACCGTCGATCGAGAAGCTCTTGAGACGTCCAACATGATGATGCGTCAGTGCTCCCGTGCCGCCGCGCGCTCGCTGCGTGCGGCGCTCCCTGCGCAGCGCCTGGCCGTGAAGGCCGTGGCCGTCCACGCCTCGCAGCGCGCTGGATTTGCCACCATCTACGACAACAACACGCCATTTGAGGTACGTGCCGTGACGCCATCGCCGTCTTTTTGGTGGTGCGATAGGCGCAGATGGAGATGCAGGACACCAATGTACTGACCACTCTGCTGTGGTTGTTATGGTGCAATCTACAGGACATCAACCGCCACCGCAGCGACGCGGAGCTGCGCATCGCGGAGGTGCCGGTCATCGAGGTGGAGGGCGACGCCGCTGTGTGTGACGGCGGCGGCGGTGCGCTGGGCCACCCGGTCGAGTACATCCAGCTCGACACGGTCAAGCACAACACTCCGCAGACGTGCAAGTACTGCGGACTGCGATACAAGAAGAAGGCGGGCTACCACGGCCACGGCCACTAGGCGGCGTGCCGTCATTCGCTTGATCTAGAGGCGTCCTGCAATCCGCTCGGAGATCCGTTTAGGCGGCGTTGGACGCGCTAATCACGCACAAAATATCAACGAAATTGTTCATATGCGACTTCCACTGCCTACGTTCCAGTGTCACTAGGGTCCTCCGTGTTCGGCCCTCTGACACGCTGTGGAGGCGCGACCTTTCACGCCGCTGCTTGATACGATTCGATCCATTATTGCTCACGCTCGACGGCCAGAATGGGCGAAGTCATTCGCTGCAAGGGATCCAAGATCTGCAGCCCGTTCCTGGCGAGGGATGTAGGCGCCAACGATACCGTGTACTATGTCTCCGCCGGCACCGGAGAGGTCTTTGCTTGCTCGCTGACGCAGGGCTCCCACACGAGCGTGGTGTTTTCAGGAGGCGAGCCCTACGGTGCGACCTTCGACAGTCGCGGACGGCTGCACTTGGCAGATTGCGCTCACGCAGCACTGCTTCGTGTGGACGACCACGGTCAACCAGGCGTGATGGTCAAGGCGTATGAAGAGAAGGCTTTCCGTGGGCCGTGCAGCATCGCGTTTGGTGAGAATGAAGCTATCTACTTCGCAGACAGCGGACCGCTGGGCGAGACCACGCTTGAGCGTCCGCGTGGAAGTCTGTACACCATCGGCCCTAGTCCAAGCGGAGGCCAGACCCTGCGGCCGGTGGCGTGGGAGTGCCTGGCGCATCCGAGCGGTCTCACGGTGAGCGTGGTTGACCCCAAGGTGCTGTTCGTCACCGAGCTCTTGGCGAACCGACTGCTTCGTGTGGTCCAGCGACCAGCGGGAACCCACTTCATCAGTGTGTTCCACCAGTTTTCAGGTGGCATGGGGCCTTCATGTGTGGCCTGTGACAGCCAAGGATACATCTACGTCGGCCACTACGACTTCGCAAGTATGGTGAAGCAGTCCAGATGACTCTAATGGACATTGCTAATTTGTGTTTGTCGGTGTCGTAGGCGCGAGCAACAACATCGGAAAGGTCTCGGTGCTCAGTAGCGATGGCGTCCTGATGCGGACATTATCGATCCCAGGATCTGAGATCACAGGGCTCTGCCTAAGGTATGTGAGCGCGTGCATTAAGATGACGATGGACGATACATCTGATGAACTGGGCTGTGTGTGAACAGCCACGACGAGTCGGCCATCTTCGTGACCGAGGCTTCCACAAACGCGCTTCATCGCGTGCTGCTGTAGATTAGACGGACTCACTTGTCGTTCTTGATGACCTCGCCGAGGAAGAGCTCCTTGAGCAACTGTTCAACAGCTTTGGGCGTATACTTGAGATACTTGGAGCTGTTCTTCTTGGAGAAATGGACCACCGAATACCTGAAATACACATACGAGTTGAATGAGTTGGTCAAGCTGACGAATCTCCACGTGGATACACACGCACTTGTCGTAGAACATCGTGTAGCGAGGCACAATGGCGTCGACGGCGGCTTGGACCAACTGATGGCGAATGGGGGGCTCCGAGACGATGAAATACTGCTGTGTATCGTGGATGTCGTCGATCTGTTCTTTGAAGCGCTACGACGAACAAGAATCATCACAGTCAGCTCTGCACATATATGCTGGACTTGTAGCGATCAGACAACTCACAGCGAACTTCTCCTTCAGGAGTCGCCCACTCTCCAACGTGAGAAGTGTGCCTCCTTTGGCGTACACCAGCTTTTCTTTCGGATCGCACAAGTACGTTTCAAAGGACTGATAGCTGACTTGGATGAACGCGTTGATGGCTTTGTCGCGAAGCTCCTCGATGCGAGGCTTCACCTCAGTCGACAAGTGCAACTCAATCTCCTTGTCGTCGCAGTGAGGCATAGTGTTGGAGATGTAGCCATAGTTGTTGGCGAGAAAGAGCTGCTTGAGGTCGCTGCGGCCTTTGAACTGGGAGCTCTTTGACTGGAGAGCTTCCACCAACTGCATGATCACTGTCTCAACAAATGACGGCGGGGAGACGTTGGACTCTCGTGTGAGGAGGAGCTTGAGCGGCTTGGTGTGCTCGCAGACATGCCGAACAAAATGGAGAATCTACGCAAACAGCCGATTAAGGTAAGTGACCCCAGAGCTCGATACAAAGACGTCAACGCGCAACGGATACGAACGTGGCTGGACACCGGGTGGACATTGCCGTCCTTCGCGATCGCGCGATCAGTCACATTGATCTGCTCGGTGAGCTCAAACTGGTAGCCGAACAGCTTCTGCTTGGTCGCCAGTGCGATATCAGCCAAAATGGTGCCGAGAAGCTTGGACGACACCCACGGATCGTCCAAGCCTTTGCCTTTGCGGTCGCGTAGAAGAAGAGGGGGCTGCAAGAGCGAATCTAAGTCCTTGAACCGGACGCTGAGCAGCTCATGAAGCAAAAGCAGCTTGAGGGGATCTGCTGGCGTGCCTGGCGTTTGCTGCTTCCCACCTCCTTGAGCTTGCAGCGACGCATCAAGTCCCTTCTTGAGTGCTTCCAGAATAGGGAACGAGGCGTGTCGAAATGCTGCGTGGCAGAGTTCTTCCGAGTTGAACACGGCGTTAGCCAGCACCTTCTCAGCCTGCAGCGTGATTTCGATATCCACGAGGACAGAGCGGAGCTCTTCAATTGGCTGGTGGACAGAGAATAACAGCGAGTTGTCGGTCGTTTCCTCCGCCAGGAACATCTTCACGACCTGGAAGCGCTGCTTGCCGTAGTCCCCGAGCAGCTCCACGACGTCCATGTTGCTACTGAGTAGACACGTGAGGAGCTGAGAGGCTTTGGCCACGTCTTCTTGGTTGAGTTTGGTCCACGTGACTTGCCCGTTGTCTTCGCGTCTGCTGCATCGCGACAGAACCATCACAGCGCTCAGGAAGTCGGCCTTGCACTTCTTCCTCGCCTGTGCAAGGAGCTCTTTGGTCTGCTCCAACGCCTTGGCCGAGCCTTCGTAGAAACGGTGGTTCTCCAGGAACGTGATCGCCGCCAAAAGCTTCTGCAGCGCCTTCACGTACTCGTCTTGGTCGTATTTAGCACCGTTCAGCAGCGTCGGTGCGAGCTACAGAGTTCAGTTCGCATCATCAATTCATAGTCCTGCCGACTCCTCTCTGATTGGGACGTACCTCTTGCGCGGCCACGAAATTCTCGTTCACGCAGCGCAGCTCCTGCACACACAAGTCAATGTTCTTCTGCGTCTCGCGCAGCCTCTCCGTGAGCTTGTAGATGGGCAGCATCTCTCGCTCCACGCCCAGCAATCCGGACTGGAATGTGACCAGCGACTGGTCCACTTGGCCCATTTGCACCTGATCCACAGCGGCTCAGAATGCTGTACCGACTGCTATATTGACTACAGAGACAATCGCTACTCCCCCATACCTTGTTCTCTGCGATGGCGTCTCGGATGAGCGCTATATTCGCGCGATACGCGCCGTAGACCTCCATGTTGGTGCGCGTTTCCGTCCTTTCGACTGAGAAGCCACTTCAAGGATCATTCTCAGTGCCAAAACACGGTGCCTTCTCCAAAGCATACTGATTTAGCGCGCTCAGTTGCTGTGTTGTGATCACGCAGGCGCTCTATTCGGGGTGTCAGTAGGGAACAAGAAGCCCCACGCGACATCGCTTCTCACTCGAGAGCTACGGCGGCCGACGCGACGCAGCTCCGCGACGACAGCGGCGACAGGAGCCACGGCACGCTCAGTCTCTCGACGGGGGATCATAGACAACACACCCCTCCATCAACTCACGGCGGAGTTGCGGAAGTAGACCCAATAGTGACTGCGGGAGTGTGACGACAAGAGAGACGCAAGTGCCATGTTCGCCAATTTCAAGTACGGCTCCAACAACAGCGCCAACAACAGCACGTCCGCGAGCGCCGCGGCTGCAGGCAACAGCATCTTCAGCGCCATCGGACTCACTGGTGTGGGGACGACAGCGGCGCCCTCGGGAGCGGCCAGCACGGCATCCAATGGTGACGCCGGTGGCGACGACGACCTGCCGCCCGGATGGCGCATGGTGAGCAGCCGCTCGAACGGCAAGGACTACTACCTGCACATCGCGACGGGTACGAAGCAGTGGGACCGACCCACGGAGGCGGAGCCCAAGGGCGCGGCCGACGCCAAGGCCACCAACGTCACGAACGCGTTCAGCAGCGGAGTCACGCGCATGGGCTTCGGTCTCAAGTCCATGCTCACACAGGCCAACAATCTGCAGACGACGCTGCAGAGCAAGGTGGGCATCGCGACGGCAGCCACGCACGGCAACAAGAATTCCTCGTCGCGCGGTCCCTCGGACGTCGACCGCGACGGACAGGTGCTGGTCGAACTGTTTGAGAACGATCGATTAGACGGAAAGCTGCGCGCGTCCGACCCGAAGCGATACGGCGACCGCCATGCTGCGGCTGGCTCCGGATACGACGAGATGCCCGATGGTGATCTGCCCGACGGACACGAGTGGGCCACCGAATGGGAGAAGGACACAGCTTACACGGCTGTGGATCGCGAAGGCTGGACGTACGCTGCGGACTTCACGGAGATAGTGCGTCTGCTCAATGACGACCTCAGTCACGCGTCGAGACACCCCACGGACTCGGTGCGCCGTCGTCGATGGATCCGATACAGTCACGATGTCGGTGCGGAGAGGCCGCCTTCGTCGCCCTCTATGTCCGTCGACTCAGGACGATCCACGGCCCACATGGCGGGTAGCTGGGGCAACGAGTCTGCGCTGGAGAAGGCGAGTGGTAGTGCGCCGAACAGCAGTGTGTTTGGCGATCTCGACTACGACGACGACCCGTTCCACCGCACGGCTCAGAAGGCGCAGACGGGGTTTCGAGTGAACATGAAGTTTCCTCACCGTGGCGGCAAGGATAACACGAAGGACTACCACAGTATCGACCTCACCGACGTATCGTGGCTCGTCAAGGACTCCGACTCGACTGCTGCCCCGACGGACGAGATGATGCGCGAGAAGACGGCCAACCTGGAGGAACGTATCAAGGAAGCAACGTCCAAGTCAGTCAAGGTCGAGAAAGAACTCCGATCGGAACACGAAGGAAAAGCCAAGGAGATCGCGTCGCAGCAGCAGAAGCTCGACAAACTGATTGCACAGTACCGTAAGGTGCAGCGCGAGAACGAAACGCTCCAGATCAGCGTTGCCGCTCATCGAAGCACAGTGGAAACGTTGCGCAAGGAAGCGGTGAGTCGTTATTTTGCACAGGTTCGAGAGAGTGGTTGCTAACTCATTTTGTTGTTTTGATGGCAGACTGAGAAAGATATGCTGCTGGTAAGTCATGTCGTTGTCGTCATATTCGATGAGCGGCGTCCTCACATGGTTTATGTTGATTGCAGAACGAAGAGCAACGTGCCCTCAATGCTGAGATGATGGCCGCTAACCAGACGTTGGAAGAAAAGGCGAAGGCCCTGGCAACTGCGCGAATGCGTTACAAGCGCGACAACAAAACCCTGGCAGCGTCCGTGGAAGAGGCCAAGAAGCGGCTCCAGCAGCAGAAAGCTAAGGCGGAGTCCGATGCGAAGGATCCCCTGTCGCAGGAACTCAAGGCAGAGATGGACAAGGTCCGGCAGCTTCACGCAAAGCTTGAAGCCGTACGGCAGCACCGTCTTGCATTGGAAGAGGAGAGCAAGTCACTCTTCACCTTGGTGGTCGAGAAGAAGGCTGATCTCAAGTTCAAGTCGAAGAAAAAGGTAGGCGAGGCTACTCGTATTTGTGGACCGTGCGATCGGCGAGCTGAAAGTGTGTTTTCTTTTGTACCTTGTAGCTTGAGACAGCACTGAAGGATGTCGATGAGAAGATCCAAGCGCTGAAGGAGGAGCAATCGGCGTTGTCGAAGAAGCTCGGTCAGAATCCCGACGGCGATGAGCTACGCAAGCTTAATGCGCGAAGAAACGATATTCGAAGCGAGCGCGGTGCGCTCAACGAGCGCCGCATGATGCTCATGGCCGAGAAGCGCAAGCAAGAGGGCACTGACTAAGCAGAGAAGCCTAGATCCGCGTCTAGACGGCGACTTTGTGTGGCGTAGTGTGTGTGCAGCTGCAAAATGTGTGTGAAGGCTCAACAAGATGCAGCTTCAGGATGACTGACTATACATTGGTCCTTTGCACGGTACTTGCAGCCGCCTCACCGCACGACGGTCGAGATGTTGAGCGATGCACAGAGCGTCGCGACGGACTCGTCGACTGTGTGGTCCAAGACGAACGCTACGTTGGACGCGAACGACGACACATTGAGCACTTGGGTGTCCGTGTTGAAGCCTGACATGGCCGCGACAACGCCCGTCTCGTCGAATCCGTACTGACGGCCTCCGAGTTTGATGGCGCGCCAACGATCTGGGGACACGATCACGGCGTCGCCACCAAAGTCACTCAGGAAACGCTACAGGAAAACACATCGACATCTCATCAGTCGGTTGCTGTGGGATGAGTAAGGAGTACAGAAGCGCCTCTGTCCGGACGTACATCTGACACGATAAGGCTGATCTCCTCCGCAGTCTCGCAGTAGCTCCAGAAGGAGCTGCTGATCTCTTGCGGAGACTCGCTGCCCGCTTTCTCACCGCCGCTGCGAGCTGAAAGCAGCACCAGGCGAGTGAGTCCGTACGCGCTTTCTCGGATCGCGTCCTTGCGTAGCCGCACAAGCACCAGCGGCTCTGGGTACACTATTAAGAAATCGTTAGCTCTCACGTGTGTAAGGAACACAGTGTATGAGTTTCCAAGCCACTCACCGATCAAGTACTGGCCAGAGTCAATCACCGACGGGGCTTTGATGTCTGGGACCTTCGAGTCGGCGACGGCGCTTGGAGACGTGCTGAGCAAATGCCGGTCTGAGCGAGAACGCTCCGCGTCCTTGGCCTATAATAGCGAGGGGTCACGCCAGTGAGTCATTTAGAGTTCCAGTGTATACAAACGCATGCGTACTCACCTCCTTCAGGCCATGGAATCCACGAGAGAGTTTGGACTGGAGACACGAGATCGCTGCTTCCAGATCGGGCTCCTGATGTAAAAGACTGTGGTCAGCGACCAGGCCAGCGCTGGTTGAAGCGTGAATAGCTACCATACCTGGACGTAAATGATATCCGTATCGTAGGTGCTCATGTTGAGGATACTGATACTGTCTTCAGCGAGCAGCTTTGACAGGAAGCTGACAACTCCTGGGAACTCGGCAACCATGGGGCCAAGGTGGATCTGAATACCGAAGCGTTTAATTCGACTCTCCTAGCTCAATGAAGGCCTTGCAAACGCACCTGGATCGCTCGCCACGCGTACGGCGCCACAGTGATCACGTCGTCCATGTTCTGCATTTCCAACAGCACAGTCAGTCAGTGGCTGTGGGGACCTCGTCTCTTACGATGGACACGCACCGCATTCTTGAACATCTCGATGCCGTTTGGGTCCATGAAGAGCGTGACGCCGTCGCGGTCGCTGACGACTGAGAAGATCTCGGCCTGCACGGAGCGGCAGATGTGGTCGCTAGCGGCGTTGCAGCAGCCATCGTCATCGAAGTTGCAGCCTCCGTAGAGAAGCAGGCTATTGACACGCGCACAGCCACACACACACACACACACAGGAGTCAGTCGCGGCTCCACCTAGGCCACAGTCCCACCAAGCACTCACTTGAGCAGTGGCCAGCTACAGCGCTGTAGGTGCTCTGCTGCGATGAACACGACGCTCACTTGGCCTGCGCATGCACTGCGATGTGAGTCTCCATTCTCATCTCTCTGCCTCCGTCTGCGTGTTTGACGGACAGAGGTGGACAGGCGGGTAGGCCGACAGCCACGCACCTTTGAGCAGCGTGGCGTGGAAGTTGGAGGTCGTGACGATGTCCATGGTGACGTGAGACTACGGGCGGATGCTGGAGTGGCCGCGTGCTGGTGATTGCGCCACGGCGTCGCGCGGGACTTGACTTGGGTCAGTTGAGTTGTGTGTCCGGCCATTGCTTGACAATTCGCAGCCATCTGGGAATCGAAGAGGTACGGTACAGTGTACCACGTGTCCATTCCAGAAGCGGTACACAGTACCTAATTGGTGGTACCCTACTGGAAACCAAAAAAACCAACAGCCCACGCCCACGCGCTCCCCTTTGCTGTTCCCACTCTGGAGCTCTCGACGCGAGAGGAGCTGGAGGAGCGCACACGATCTCCGTGGCGGCGTGACGAGACCGCAGCGACTGGCGACGCGCGTGGGGCCTCAGGCACGACGCGCAAGTGTGAAGAGCGAGGTCGAGAGAAGCGAACGACGTCGGCGAGCTCTGGACGTGGCGTAGACGTCGAGATATAAGAGGCCGACGAGGTGACTGCGATGGCGCGCAAGCAGTTCGTGTCGTCCAAGAAGAACGCGCCCAGCCGCGTCGTATCCAGCAAGGAGGCGGCACTGCAGGGACGCAACCCAGCGCACGCAGACGACGATGACGACGACGACGTGGACTCGGACGCGTCGCTGAATGGCGCTGACTCACCCGACTCACCCATGTCTTCGGCGCCGTCATCGCCCATTTCGTCCGATGACGAAGGTGACAACGACGGCGGAGATGACGAGGCTGACCCAGCGGATGCGGACGATGACGTAGCCGACGTCGCGACGGCTGTGGCCCCGCAGGTTGTGCCCGCCAGTGTCGGTCGTGGCAAGCAACTGCGGTTCCCCACGGCAATCTCACGCGGCAAGGAGGCGCGTATGCTACACAATGGCTCCGACCGTGACAACAGCGAATCGGAAAGCTACGCTTCGGTGGCGAGCGACGAAGAGGAGGATACTGCGAGCGGCGGTGAAGAAGACAGCCAGGTATTAGCGGCATCGTCAAAGTCGACGGACGTGGGTGCGGACGCGTCAGGGTCGACGACAATGATCCCGACAGTCGACGTGTCTCCATCGCGATCGACGACAGCGGGAGGAGAGGAGGAAGAAGATATTGACTACCCGATCAAGGCGTTCCGGGCTCGCAAGCGCCATCGGCCGGACTCCGGGTACATCACGCAGATGTCGATCTACGTGCGGGACTGTCTGCTCAGTGTACGAGATGTGGCAAACGCGGATTTGTTCGGAGACGATGCACATGACGAGTTCCGGAGAAAGCTCAGTGCCGGCACTGTGGAGAGAGTGCAGTGGAAAGAGGCGCCGACTTCGCCGCCCGCAGCAACACCGCCAGACTCAGAGAAGCCGGTCCCGAAATCGTCCCCGCGAGAAAATAGTGAGAAGAGTGAGAAACCGGCGAAAGAGTCGAAGGCGGATGGGAAAGAAAGCCGGTCGAGCAAGTCTTCTTCGCGGAAGAGCGATCGGAAAGAGCCGAAGGAAGAGAAGGTGTCCCGGTCGGGCGATGGGGATTCATCATCACGGAAAAGAGAGCGAAGTGGCCGAGAGAAAGGATCTCGTGGATCCGACAAGAAAGAATCGTCGTCGAAGTCGTCAAAGTCGTCTTCTTCGTCGAAGGGCGAAACTGGAGTCCACGAGAACGGCAAGTCCAAACCGAAGGCGGACGCGGACAAGCAGGAGGATGTGCTGTGTGTGAAATGCAAGAAGAGCGTCAGCGAGCAGAATGCACAAGAAGAAGAATCTAGGAAATTGGCGACGCCAGCAGTGACACCTGCGCCGAGTCCTCCTCCAGCTCAAGTCACACCAGTCGTACCGGCCACAGTTTCCATTGTGGAATCTGTGCCTGCGGGTACGTTCCTGTTCCCAGCCCCAGCAGGCCGCGACATCGCTCAGATGCGAGAGGAGGCCACCCGACTCCACGAGCAGGCTCGTGCCCTCAAGCACGAGGGCAATCGACGCGGAGAAGCAGCGTCTGGGCAGGTGGATCAAGGTCGATATTTTTTGAAATCGTGTGCCAAGTTTTTCCAGCAAGCTTTGCTGTTTGCAGACCTCAAAACGGCGTACAGAGAAATCCGAGATGAGCCTCACGCACGCATGTACGGAGATTCGTCGATGCAGACACTGCGCGAAACCTACTTGCTCATCGAGTCCGCCATCCGAACGTTGCACGCTGCAGGCGATCGACGGATGTACGCTATCGGATACAAGTTTGCGTCGGTCGTCAAGCTGACGTTGTATCGCCTCCAGCATACGAAGTTGTTGGCATTTTACTCGAAGCTGTACACACCAGGGCGCTCGCCAGACACACGGCAAAATGGCACGACGCCGCCGATTAATGGCGCAAGCACCGACAGCCAAGACGCTGCTGTGAAGGCACTCCTGCTCAAGGAAATGGAGCACACGCTTCGTGGGTTCGAGATGTGGCAACGCTACGAGGCGTGCCGCGTGGAAGTGCTGCCGCGCATCACGAATCCTGTTGTCATAGACATGGGCGTGCTGTTTGAAGACCTGGAGACAGAGCTGAGCCGATCTTGACCGACGACTGGACCGTCCAGTCACGGCAAATAGGAAGAATACTAGTATGTCTTTATATTCAACAGTAGGCGACGCAACAAATTAGAGCTCCTTGGTAAACTCGCTCTTTGAAACAGCCACGTTGTCGCCTTTGAGCTCGTACACGAAGGCCACGACCTTGGGGCCTTGCACGGCCATGAGAATAAAGCTGGGCGTGACGTCGTTGGAGGAGCTGCTGAAGGCTCCGGTGATGGAGCCAGGATTGACAAACCACTTGCCATTTTCTGTTCGGATGTGATACCTGCTCAAACCACGTAGAGCCATGAGTTAACCACCACAGAGCATATAATTGAGTGGTGGACTCACTGGTGCGTGTGGCCCGTGACCAAGATGTCGACGTTCATCTGACGCCATGACGAGACGCTTCATCAGTCGTCTGACAAGACTAGCGAGTGAATTTCAGCCAGTGCCAATCGTACCTTGCGCTGCAGTGCTGCCAGACTTGCCTGGTCTCCCCACGGGACGACTTGGTGGCCGTGACACAGTCCGATACGGAACTGGCCGATGGTCACGACCTTCGTTTCTGGGAAGGCGGCCTCCTGCGATCGTGAATACGTCGTCAGCCACAGGCACCACGTATTCCCATTTTGAGTGTTTTCAGGCCCACCTGCTCCGTGTCACCGCACACCGCGTGGACATTAGGAGCCAGGGCGCGTAACTCTTCGTACTGCTCCTTCGTGACCATGTTACCCGTGCACAGAATGTGCTGGATGCGGTTCGGCACGAGCATCTTCTGGAACTTCTCCGGGATCTTGGCCGCTCGGTGCGGGATGTGGCTGTCGCCCACAACCAATACGAGCTGCGCAGTGCCACAGAATACACATCAGACCGATTAACTTACTCCCTAGTGCACAGATACAGCCACGGAGACCGCCGCTCACCTCGCCGAATCCTGAAGCCATGTGCTTTGAGGTTGGAATCCGCTTCTTCTTTTTTGAGCTTTTCACGTTCCGATCTTTACCTCGTTTGACTGACATTCAGATTCATGGACGTAATTACGCTCGAGTGATGGTGTGTCTTTTTACGGCTGGTCTGACTCCACTAAAACCGGCTTCATGCTGACGATCGACATCTGAGTCTGAGTCGGCAGAGGTGGCCGGAACTTCCGGAAGAGAGCTGCATCGCTCCACGTCGCATCTCTCCACGCGGCGGCTCTGCACTCGCGACGCAGCACGCGCCACGGCGTATTTATATCCACATCCCACGCACAGCGTACGCCGTCCCTCGCTGCTACTGCACACTCCATCCGTCCACCCGTCTGAGCCAACCGCCTCGTCACCATGAGCAAGTCGCTGCAGCACCTGAGCTTCATCATGCTCGTGGTGCAGAACACGGCGCTGGGCATCGTGTCCAAGTACTCGCGCCTGGTCGCAGGGCCCAAGTACAAGCCCGGCACGGTCGTGCTGCTCGTGGAGATGCTCAAGTTCTTCCTGTGCTACCTCGTACTGCTCAAGACCAAGCGCGGCCACGTGGGCGAGTCGCTGCGCACGCTGCGCTTCGAGGTGTTTGCGGATGTCCCGGGCCTCAAGAAGATGATCATCCTGGCGTTCCTGTACGCCATGCAGAACATCATGGCACTGTTCGCGTATGATTACGTGGACGTCGCGACGTACCAGATCGTGTACCAGCTCAAGATCATCACCACCGCCATGTTCATGATCGTGCTGCTCAACCGCCGTTTCAGCTTCGTGCAGTGGTGCGCCATGCTCACGCTCATGATCGGAGTCGCCGTCTGCTCTTACTCGCGTCTGCCACCAGCGACTGCCAAGGCTGCGGACGCCGACGAAGAGCACCACGGTCTGGACAGCGGGCGAATCATCGGCGTGTCCATTGTCCTTGGACTGGCGGTCAACTCCGGCCTTGCTGCCGCGTACTTCGAGCGCGTGCTCAAGTCTCACAAGTCGAATGCTACCATGCAGACGCTGGACCCACTGTGGGTACGCAACTTGCAGCTCTCGGCTGTCTCCATTGCTGTCACGCTGTTCGACCTGGTGCGTAACATGGAGGACGTGTGGACCAACGGCTTCTTCTACGGCTTCCACACGTCCGTCTGGGCGGTGATCTTCCTGCAGGCCGTTGGCGGTCTCACCATCGCGGCCGTCGTGCGGTTCTCCGACAACATCGTCAAGAACTTCGGCACGTCCTTCTCGCTCATCTTCAGCTGCGTCATCTCCAACTACATGTTCGACCAGACCGCGCCGTGGTCGTTCTACGCCGGCGTCTCGCTCGTCGTCGTGTCCGTGTTTATCTATGGAGACAAGCGCTTCGCTGTCGCTGTCGCCGACGCTCAAAAGCAGTCGGTAGTGCCTGATCTCCACCGCGATACACACGAAATCAGCATCGACTCGAAGGTTGAGACCTCAACAGCGCAGTCCACGTCCACCCGTGCTCACGTGACGACGCGAACGGTAGCGTCGTTCTCAGTCATGGCCATGTAGACAGGGATAGTGATAGTGTATCGAGAAGCGATCTGCTCAATAGAGTGCCTCCAATTTTGTCTGTATTCCCCACACTCAGTCGTCGTCGTCCAGCGTCAAATCCACCAGCCCCACGGCTTCCGTATTCTGACTGGCTCGACCATCTCTGACAGCAACTGCAGTCGACTGGGCCGCCAATGGCTCATCTGAGGCATCGTCGGGGCCATCAAAGTGGTCCATGTACTCGTACCGAGCCAGGTCTTCGTCATCGTCGTCTTCATACCATCCGTCGTCGCCGCATTCATCCGATGCACGATCCGAATCCGCATCTTGGCACGCGCTAAAGTCGCAAGCGGCCGTGGCCAGCTCTGCACTCGATCTTTTAGCTGTCGGAACTGGACTTGCGCCCTCCGCCTCAGTGGCTCGCTGTCGCTTCTTTGATTTCCGTGGAGCCTTGGGCGCTTTCTGTTTTGCGGGAGTTCTCATCGTCGCTTTGGCGTTTCGCACGAGTAGAGGCCACAGCAACTCTCGTGAACAGTCAGGACACGTGCCTCGGTCTGGCCGCAACTGCACAGTCTCGTTGGAGTCGTTCGCCATCGATGCTTCCAGGAGAAAATGATCAGCTAGACATAGCGAATGGCACTTCACGTGGCAGTCTTCGTGATAGCATGTGAGCACTTGCAGCTCCGAGCTCGCGAGGTCTCCGTCGCAGACGTAGCAGGCCCCTGCCACTCCACGCCAATCCTCGCTCTCTGCATCCTCACCCACTGCCAGTGATGAGTCAACGCCAGCGTCTGCGACGGTCTCTCTTTGGATCTTTGCAAACTCGTGCAGTGGCCGCACTTCGCAGGTCATGTGCGTCGGCCACTTGAAAAACGTTGTCGTGCTAACGAGGTTCTGGATGGCTACACAGACATGACGCGTCAGCACACACACCACTGACATCAGCAACAAGCCACGTACTGAGGTTCGTGTAGCTCACTGTCAGCGGGAACGACATCCACGGCGAGACGTGGAGCATCTCGTGGAGCTCCACGAGCTTGCGCTTGACGGATCTCGGGTGGCCCAGACCTTTGGAGCCCTGCAGCTCACGCAGTCGCTCCTTCGTGAAGCGACAGTTGTACGGATGCTGCCACGCGTACTCGACTGCAACATATAGAAACTAGTTAGTTAGGTATGCTCCATCTGCGTCATTCAACGCAGCCAGAGACCCACACTGCAAGGCGTGGAACTTGGACGGGAACCCGTGAACGACCACAATCATCTCCCACGGACGGTGTTTCCTCGTGCGCTTCGCACCACTCACGAGCTCACCGTTGTGCTGGCGGATGCGCCGCGTGGGCGACACCGTGAAGCCCACGTACGTACAGCGCAGGCGCTGCGGCGCCGTCACGGGCGTGAGCAGATAGCACGCGAAGAACGTGTCGTAGGCCATCTTCAGCGTTCTGGGGATTGCGGTCTTGGTTATCAAGTTTCAGGGCCTTCCCATTGACCCTTGATTGGTTGAAATTACTATTAATCTCGTATGATTGGTTGAATTTGATACGAGCAACATGCCACAGACGAGGTCAAGAAGGCGCACAAACGGAAACGAGATCCCTTCGACCATGAGCACTGTGAACGCGGAAGAAAGCGCGGCGATCGTGGAGGAGTTCGCGCAGCTGACGAAGCAGCGCGATGAGCTTGAGGCGGAGATCCAGGCCATCGTTGAGGAGCTCACAGGCGGCGCCAACCCTCCGGGTCTGCGCGGTCCGCTTGTCGACGCCGAGGGGTTTCCTCGCGGGGACATCGACGTCTACCGTGTGCGCCACCAGCGCCACGCGTTTATATGCAAGCAGAACGACCACCGCGCAGTCATGGATCGCATCGAGAAGCTGCTGCCACAGTGAGTGCTCTGCACTGCGAGAAGCAAGCTCAGTAGCATGGTGGAGTCAGCGTTTAATTCAGCGTTTGATGTGATCTGCAGACTGTTTGAAGCCCGGAAGCTCGCCCAGAAGACGGCGCCGCCAGTGGCTTCCCAGCCACCACCACCACCAATGAGCTCTGCGGCGATTCCTGTGCAAGAGAGACAGCCAGTGGCTGCGGTGGCCACGACGGCCGAGGGAGAGCAGATCAAGAAGCCGTTTGCGGTCGTCGAAAGCGTTCAGGACGGTGGGTGCTTGCATCATCTCGCTCTTCGACCATGCATGCATGCTTACTCATGTCTTGTGGGTCTGTCCGTGTGATCTGTAGACTCTCCTGCCGCCTGGGCTGACCTTCGTAGCGGCGACTTGGTCCTGTCGTTCGGCTCGGCGGACGCGACCAACCACCGCAACCTGGAAGCCATCCGCGAGATCGTGCTGCGCAACATCAGCTCAGCCATCCGCGTGGTCGTGCGTCGTCATACTGAGAAGCCAGCGGCGTCAACTGGCGACGCCTCACCCTCCACGACGGACGAAGTGCTGGAGCTGACACCGCAACAGTGGTCAGGCGCTGGCGTGCTGGGCTGTCTACTGGTGCCATTCCGAGACGACGTCCACGGCAGCCAGCCGTAGCGAGACGCAGCATCCGTGTGTATGTGCATGACTAGCCTAGGACCTGAGCTTCCGCTTTTGAATTTACCATCTCCACTTCACTTCAACACCATTGTATACGTCACTATACGTCACTCAACTGAAACCACCGACTGCCTGGATTTTGGCGGCAAACCACACGCCGCCATCACCACGAAAGGAAACCTCATGGGCGTGTTCAAGCAGCTCTGGGAGCTGTACAAGGAAAACGGCTGCGAGCTGACGCTGCATCGCACCGTCGTGGCGCAGCTAGGCGGCGGCGCGTCGGCATCCATGGGCGCGAGCGCGGCCGACTGCGGCGACGCGCTGGCCGTGGACGCCTTTCTGGCCGAGATGGAGGCGTACCTGCGCGCGCCCGACATGTTCCTGCTCATGCTGAGTGTGGGGCTGGGCGGCATGTTCGACACGCAGGCCAGCTTCGTAGGGCTGCTGCTTCGTGAGGAAGTCGTGCAGGTGCGCATCGTCGACCTGCTGCTGGAGAAGCTCTCAGACGCCGCGGCGCAGGCCGACGCCGACGCCGACGCCATGGAGAAGAACGTGCCTAAGCTCATCCTGCGCGAGATCCGGTGGATCGACCACGTCGTCGACTCGCGTGAGCTGGTGGAGAAGCTCGTGAGCGCGCTGCCGGCGTTTCCCATCGCACTGCAGCGCGACATCATCTACATTCTGCCCGAGATCGTGAGCGACGAGGATGCGTACGCCGTCATCGACGCCATGCTCGAGCTCATCCGAAGCGAAGCGGAGCTCGTGGTGTGCTGCATCGAGGCGCTGGGCAACTTCAACGTGGAGAACGAACAGACCAGTGAGGTCGTCCGGTGCGTGCTCGAGAGACTGGACTCGTCGCCGCTCGTGGATCTGCCTGTGATCGTCAAATACCTCGTCCAGGAAGCGCCCGGTGCGGACGTTGAGCTCATTGCCAGTGAGCTGAGGGACAAACTCAGCGCCACGCTGTCGTTTGCGGACACTGCTGGAGATGGGATGAACGGCGCAGGGCGACACAGCCGTGTGGCTGTTGACTCCAGGACGGGAAACGAGGAGGCGCTGGTGTTGGGCAGCATCATCCAAGGCTTCTACTTCCGAGAAGACATCCTCAAGGCGTTCGTGTCGGGGATCTCCAAGTGCGGTGAGAGCAGTGGCGCTGGCAGCATGAAGCTGCTGGATATGTGGGTGCTCATGGCCGCCCACTCGATCCCACGCGACCGAGCCAAGCTTGAGAAGATGTTCAAGAGCAAAGTGTCGGGCGGGATCATCACGCGAGGGCTTCTCGTGCGGAGCGTGAGGGGCCACGCCAACGCACTGCGATCCTTCTTCCCGTCGCTCCTTCAGTTGGCGAACATGCTCATCGTCCAGCAATCAAATCCAACGTGCATGGCCATGGGGAGTCTCTTCTATGAGCTACTCTTCGAAGAGTTCTCACTGTGCCAGCGCGATGGTAAGAGTGAAGCAGCCTATTACCAAGGAGAGGTGAGTACCTGGGGTGTGATGACGCTGTGCAACGAATGTCGTGAGCTGATGGTGTGATGTTTTGCTGCTGTAGATCGTGACTTCACTACTCGGATTCTGTCTGTCGGCAACGGGGTCGACCACGTATGCAGCTTTCCGCACCTTCCTCGCGCTAGTATCTCCTCAGGTGTCGTTCCAGGCGGAGATGCGGAACCGCAAGTACGAGCAGAGCCACTTCAAGCGACGATTCCGCTTTGCGCTCTTCCTCCCGTCGCTCAAGCAAATGCTGGATGCCATCGAAATCTGCACGCTGGACCAAGTTCGCCACATCTATGACATTCTCTTCGCGGTGGGTGGGCCCGATGACGCGGAGCTGTGCAACTCTTTGCGGAAACAGAGCTGTCATCAAGAAGTGCGCTATCGTCTCTGTGGCATCATTGGATCGGTGGCGCGTGGCAATCGCCTTCTGCTTCAGTGTCGTGAAGATGCAGAGAGACTCTCCGAAGGGGACGACGAGAAAGCTCTTCTCGCAGCAGCCGCGACCCAATTTCGAAAGACGATCGTCGAGATGTTCGACAGGACGAAGTCGCAGGGCTCGTGCATGTCGTTCTTACTGGAGGAAGTGAGAAGATGGGTGAAAGGCCTGAAGATGGACGATTACTCGAAGGCTCTGATCGACAACGTGTCCAACTACGCCATGGATACCCTCTCCGTAGATTTCATGGATGACTACGAGGTGGAGCGAGAGCGTGCGGGTGAATTCCAGAAACCAGTTCTCGGAGGTGCGCTGAAAGCCGATCTGTGGTTCAGCCTCGACCACCAGGTACGCTGCTGAGTTGATTTGAGTCTGACAAAAAGGTGAAACTGGACTCTGACGAGTGGTGGTTCTTGTAGAGTGGTGTGTATCTCAGGATACTGGATCTTGCGGCGTCTCCAAATGTCAGCAACCAAGAATCGCTTCACTACATGAGCGCACTCGCTGAGGTCGTCTTGGAATGTGCTCGCAAGACTGGAGTTGTTCGCTCCGTGGGCTGCATTCTCGTGTGTCCCATTCAACTCATGGAGTACGTTCTCTCTTCATATGACACCTATGAAGCAAGTAGGCTCACAAGTGGAATGTGTGTGTATCTAGGAAATCTGTCATCGAAGACATCGCAGGGTTGGACGATACGGTTCAAAACGCGGTCTGCAGCGCGATCTGGCATGCCATCAACTGGATCCGATCGATCGTCGGCTTTTATGCTCACGAGAAGTCCAAATACCATCGGGCGAAAGTCGTGGAGCGACTGGAGAATCTTGTGTACCTCGAATCCCTTCTGCTGGACGAGCTGGTGGACGCATGCCTCCATTTCGGCCCACCCGGCATGGCATTCAGCGATTCGTCCCATACTTCTGCTCACAAGAGCCTCGGGGCCACAAAGAAGAAGGTTGGACGACCCTCCAAAAACTCCCAGGTCGTCAGTCGTGCCGAAATGGTGAGAAAGTCATTCAATCCCGTGAGAGCGGATGCCTTGAAGATCATCACAAGCCCCGGACTGTTAAAGAGAGTGCAGAGTCCGGCGGCTGAAGCACCGCCGACCAGTCCCAGTGACACCATTCGCCCGGAAATCCTCGTCGAGTACTTGATGATGATGTTCGAAGACGTCGTCCGTCAAGCCCAAGCAACGTGCGCCAAGAATGCCGAGACATCGCCGCTGTTGGTCACGTTTTCGGAAACGTTCAAGTGGACCGAACCTTCTACGAATGCATCCGCGAACGAATCCGACCAGAGCACAGCCACGCAGGCACAGACCAGGGTGGACAAGATGGGTTCGGTTGTACCAGTGATGCAGTATGCATGTAGCTACGCAGACCACTTCCTCCGAGTGCTCGAGAAAGCACAGCAAGACGAGGAAGGCGATGAAGAGCCTGAAGATGGCGTGGTAATGCTACGCATAGCCAAGCGCGTTGTGCTTGCATACCTCAACATCGGTGCGATCATGTTCGAGAACGCCAAGGCCATCAAACTGGAGACGAAGACGTTGCCAGCGCAGCTTTGCCAGGAGTACTTCCTGTCTGTGGAGCAACAAGTGGCGCTACCGGCAGATCCTGAAGACAGTATGAAAGAGCAAGTGCTTGAGAGCTGCTTCATGGCTGCGACAAAGTTCTCTTCCATCGTTGGCGACGATATTCAACTGGCGACGATGCTTGTTCGGACGGTGACCACCATTTCCAGCGTCGCTCACGGTTTCCCAGCAAGCCAAGTCGCGCACCGAGCCTCATCCATCGATTTCAAGCCGAGTCAGGACGCTCAAGCTGCAAAAGAAATGGATGCCAAGATCAGCGCGATGGCGTTGACGTTCCTCCAGAAAGACTGGTCCCGTGGAGACAAGAAGCATGTGTACAAGAGCACGGATTTGGACGTCTTCCTCTCCAGCTACCTGAACCACAGCAAGCTCATTCTAGACAACATTCAGACGCTGGCCATGGAAGGCTTTCTCGCTCTCTTGGAGAACAGCGGGACAGATGTACCCGCCTACCCGACGCTCAACAAGAAGACTCTGCCTAGCTTCCACCGAGCCCTGTTCGATGCGCTCGTGACAGCGACCACGCGTCTGGACTTCGACAGCGACGAGACCATGACCAAGCATCGAGTCATGTTGCTGCTCAACTACCTGTCTCAGGCTGTTGTCCTGTTCAAGCTCCTTGTTGCTATAACGAGGAGCTACCAAAAACCGAAAGTGGTCGCCAACGTGCTCAAGATTGGCCGCAAGTTCGTGGAACTGATCGTACGCGCGATGCCATTTCTTCAACGGCATTTCGTCGACCACAACGAGATGGTGATGAAAATCATCGCAGACGTTCAGATCGCCACCCGAAGAATGCAAGTTTTGTGTGCTCACGGAAAGCTCATCAAGGATGCGACCGCTGCTGCGCAAGTGCCGATGGTGAAAAGGCTGCTGGAACGGTTCATCTACCGAGGAGAAGAGCTCGCGCGAAGTCATGGTGTCCTCGCTGCGTTCACGACGGGTGTGCTGAAGAACAAACGCATCGATGGCACGACCATCAGTAAAGCGGAACTGCAGGCGATGGAGCAACCTGCCAGTGAAAGCAGTGGCAGTGAAGGTGAAGGTGAAAGCGAGGGGGAAAGCGAGGGCGAGAGCGAGGCTGAACCAGTCGCGGGAGAAAATGCGAGCTCGACAGAGGATGAAGAAACCAAAGAGAATGATGATGACGGCTCACAAGATGAGGCACCAGCAGCCAGGCCACCGAAGAGGCGGAGATGAGAAGTTCTGACCGCGACTATAATTGATGTGCATATCGACCGGCCAAACTTAGGCTCACGACAAGCTGAGTCGATCCAACTCCCGAGTTTCCAGAACACCGTCCAGTTGGTTTGTGAGAGACGAGATGACTTCCTACGTTTGAGCACAACTGAAGTTTTCAACCACGGAAGTGACTGCAGGATGAAGAGCATCGTCGCAGCCAAGATGAGCGCGATGCGCAAGCGCTCGGCGCTCTCTTCGTCAGCCGCGTCGTCGCACGAAGGATCGCGAGACGGCGGGGGAATCCCGAAGGAGCCAACCTTCCACCATGGTAAGATGCGCGTGGTGATCGATGACAGCGACCCAACGATGGCAAACGAAGACAGAGAAGAAGCAGTCGACATCGTGTTCTGCGTTGCCCTCGACGCCGTTCATGCAGTGACTGATGTGGACAACACAATGCTCTTCGAAACGACCTTCGCTGGTATCAAAGAGATTGCATGGGACCACACGGAATGCTCGCTGAGGTTCGTCCTGAACGACGGCACATCGTCACCGCCGTTCATCTTCGCAACCACACTGACTGAGGTCGAAGCGAAACTCACAGCCGCCGTACGCGATTCAGAGGGTCTGCGGCCACCAGACCAAGTTTACGTTGGCGTGCTCGTTGGTCGGAACCTTCCATCGTCACCAATTCAGCAGCGACGAGCATCCATAGGCCCGAGCAGCTTGACCATAGGAAGCGTTCCAGCCACCAAGCGACGTGAACTGCTAGCTCACGAACGGCCACCACGACACATCACTGCGCGGGAGGCGCTGGCTCTGCAGTACTTCAAGTCTGGGTGTTTGCTGTTTCCATGCTCAATCAATGGGGACGCGCGCGGTTTGAAGCTTGACGGCAGCCACCTGTATGTGTTTCCATCACCCGACTGCTACGACCGCACAGCTTGCCTGTTCTCGTACCTCTACGACCAAGTCGACGTGTGTGAAGTGCGAGGTGGAACGCGCCTGGAGCTGCGTTTCCATCGATCAGCCACCAAGCAGCCGACGTTCATCGCACTGCAAGCGCTGAACGCTCAGTATATTCGAGATGCGATCTGGTTCTTCCGGCACGGGATGCCCATGGAGGTCTACTATCGAAGACTAACTGTGAGCAGCGCCACCGGAGCTTCACGCGCAGCCGTACCAGCACCTCCGACAATGCCGACAGCCACACCGATGCCTGTACCAGCTCCTCAGCTCACAACTCCAGGACGCCGCAGTTCTCTGACGGCGTTTCGAGACGAAGGAGCGCTCCATGATCGCACCCACTCGCGCTGCGTAGTCATTGGATGCTCGCGTCGTTGCACCGACATAGGCAGTGTCCAGACGCCGACCGAAGCGACCATCGAGGTGGATGCCAACGGATGCATGAAGAGGAGGATGATCTGGTATTGTGACGAGCACACACCTGTATCATCATCAGGACCTGGGTCCCCACCGCGCTCTCCATCAAAACGCAGCGGACTCTTGACGCGTGCGAAGTCGTCAGCATCGATGGCAACGCTCATCCACTCGAAGCACTACGCGCGTTCGGTGCGATGCCACGGGACGTTGCAAAAGAGCGGCGGAAAGTATCAGCTGACCAAGTCGTGGAACCCAAAGATCGTCGCCCTGATCGAAACACCGGTTGGGGGGCTTCTCGTGTACTACGACAAGCTCGCGCACTGTCCCCGTTTGTCCGACTCGCCTCCAAGAGAACGCCGAGTGATCGATCTCAGCAGCGTCATGTGTATTCGTCGCGAATCGTCCGTCGTGAAGGGCTCAGCCACGGCCATGTTTGCCTTCGACATCGTGACTGTGTATCGCACGTGGACGTTTGCGACGAGTGATAAGCAGGAGTACGAAGTGTGGCTGCATGCGCTGAGCGATGCGATCGAGAAGCACAGCTCCATGGCTCCAGACAAAGTGTTGCGGTTCCCTGTCAAGTGTCTTCGCGATCCGTTCCAGAATCTTCCCTCGCGCGGTGATAGCACGACATCTCTGGAGATTTCGTCGAACGGAGTGACTGTTTGCTACGGATCGGACGGTGAGTCCGAGGTGTACAATTGGTACTTCACGGACATCCAGAAATGGTCGGTCGCCAAGCAAAACGACAACACGTGCTGCTTTCTGAGCTGCGTGAGTACCGGCGGAACGACGGGCGAAGGTTTATCCCAGTCCTCATCGGCGTCGGTGATCTCAACCTACCACGACTTCCTCTTCCAGACTGCAGAGGCTGAGGCCATTTGCAGCGCGATCGAATTCTTCGTGGGAAAGTGCATGGCCAAACTGGAGGTTCTCGTGGCTGTGTTCTCGGATTTACAGTCACGCCAGCCGTCTCGCCGTCCTTCAGTGGAGCAGCCACCGGCCAAGACGCTTGCTGAAAGCGGCTCAAGCGTGAAGACCACCGTTACTTTTCCCACGGGGAAGCAGCTCCCACTCGAGCCAGTCCAACTTCGTCCGGTCGGAATTTCTCCTGTGCTGAAGGACACCGAGGCCAATGCCGACTCTCAGCCGACTACAATGGCCACATTGCCGCCGCTCACAACGAAGATCGACAGGATCTCTGCTGCTGATGCTGCTTGTGGTGAAGCATCAGTTGACGAGTCGACAGCGATCGAGATACAGTCTCTTGCAAGAAGTGACGGATCCAGCGAGTCGCCAATGTCGCAGCTTGTGATCGACACCGAATCAAAGCCAATCTCACGGAAACCGCTCCAGTTGCGGATAGTTTGCAGCCCTGGCATTGCGATCGCTTCAGAAGCGGACGTTGTGGAGAAGGAGAATGATACAGAAATCTCTTTCCGTGCAGACGTCGACGAAGCATCCGACCGCGAGGAATCACGTTTCGCATCTTCTGAAGAAGGAGACAGAGATCCATCCTCGCAAGCAGCGGGTGAGTCGGAGCCTGATGAACTGGTGCCAGACGATGGCGTGCCTAGTACATCCGAGGCTCGCTCCGCGCCACCTTCGTCAGATGCGCTGTCACCACGAGCGGATTGGCTTGGCGAATTGGCTCTTGTGGCTGCGGACGTCGCCGGTGGAGCAAATGAAGTCGACGACGACGCCGACCGATTCGAGTCGTTTGAGTACTGCGAGTGTACGATTGGAACTGTGGACGCCGTCGGGACTGACGACGCCTCAGGCGAGGGATGCGGAGACGCAGATAACGACGAGGAGGAGCAGTTTGAAGACGCGCGTTGCGGAGACTTCGATGCGTCCGAGTTGTCGGCCGCCATGTTGGACGGATGCGCTGACAATGACGAAGACAGCCTCGTGCTGATGGAAGACGAGGAGACCAGCGCAGTCGACATTTACGGCACCGATTCCGGAGCGAACCCACTAGATTCAGTCGATGAGTTGGTGGAGTGGCCGCCTAGTGAGTGGATGCCAGAAGAAGACCGAGAAGTGGACGCCAGTGATGAAGACACAAGCGGCGAAGAGGCTGTGCCGCAGGAGATCACGATTCCGGAGTTCACCCCCGCGCGCTTCCGACGAGGACGCCTGCAGCAACAGTGAGTAGTCGTGGACTGATGGACTGTGCGGTGGCGTAAATGAAATGCATGTAGAGAGAGAGAGCCTTGCCGATCTGCGCGCATTTTAAAGACTGACTGGTCGACAGGTGAGACGTAACTGGCGGTGGCAGGTCGATCCGACGCGTCGAGGACACGAGATGAAGCGGCACGTTCACACAAGAGACGGATCCAAGAATAACAGAGGCCACGCAGCATAGCGAAGGGATCGCGAGTCGCAGCCACATGCAGCACTGAAGTGGGGGCGACGTCGGTGATTCAGACGTGGATGGAGCTGCAAGGGCGAAGATACAAACGAGACAGGCGATGAGCTCTCCACAGAAGCGAGCGACGTATGCATCGTCCAACGGCAAGCCAAGGTGAGCGATGACCTGGTTCATGACGTTGGCTGTGATCATCACTGACAAAGCTAGCAGTGCATCCGAGTTCCCTCCGATCCGCGCGCGGTCGCCCAAGAAGAAAGACAGCAGCGCAGGGACGTCTTCGTCCCCGTCCAAGCGACTCAAAAGCAACGGAATCAACAAGGTGAGCGGGCACTTTCTACGTAATATCTCTGGACCAGGTAGGAGCCTCACGTATCTTGAGTTGTAGCTGCCCCGTGTTTCATCAAGCGTTACGTTTGCGAGCGAAGCGGATCGACAGACGCGTTTACCAGACAGCGGCGAGGTACGAAATGCTAAACAGTATTTATGTGGGACCATTGGCTTGGCATTAACTGATGTGTGCTCTTGAAGGAACTTGAAGTGCTCAAATGCATCCTCGTGCGCGAAGGTTATCTGCAACGGCTGGCCCATGCAAGCGCCCAGGGCAAAGTGAGCGGTTCGCAGCTCAGCGTGACAATCGACGTGCTGGATCTGCTGCGCATTTCAACCATTGAAGTCGTCGAGGCGATCGTTGCCTGGCGAATAAAGCTCCAGCGGCAGCATGCATCTGAGCCGATGGTCTTCACGTGGAACAGTATCAATTACCTGCTCAAGATCGGCTCCGACTTGGATTTCCTGGAGCGACACCAGGGCCTTTTCCAATGGCTCGGCTTCACGCTCGTGCGCAATCCGTTCGTTCTACCGGTAAATCTGGACACACGAGCTCAGCTGGAACCTACGCGCGAGATGCCAGACGGCCTGCCGAATCGACTGCGTCGGAATGACTCGAGCAGTCAGTTTGTTCAGATTGGTGGCAAACGCAATGCCAGTGACGAAGGCGCCGACGCGACTGCTCAGTGGCGTGCTGCTCAGGCAGCGGCCCTGGCAGAGCGGAAACGGGCGAAGAATCCATACGAAACACGAGTGATCAACGACGAAGAGCTCGTGCCATTGACTCGAACCATGGCGCGGGTATCCAGCGCCGCTGCGACCGAGCGCCCGGGCGCTGCGTCGCCGTCTCTCGTTTTGCCGTCGCAGATAGGAGACCTGGACATGACTCGGATACACGCGTGCGAGCAGATCGTCCTAGCAGAAGAATCCGCTCACGGTCGATACACACGAGATATCCAGGGGCTGCTAGTACCAGAGAGCGAGGCCCAGAGGCGCCTGAACATGATTGAGCTGTCGGCTGATGCGTACTCACGGCAGCAGCAAACGCAAGACGAGGCTTCGGGGAAACCTGGGGACACTCATACTGCAGACGCACAACAAGGAGAGCCGCCGCTGCCCGCGAAATCCTACGCGAAGAAACGCGCTGGAATGCTAGGCCCGATCTCAAAACCACAACGTACGTAGTTGCACTCAATGACGGAAGTAGATGATATCTGACTGTGTTGATGCTGTCTGAGCAGAGCGGAAGCCGGTACGAAAATCACCACTGGACAGGTCTCGAGGAGCGAATTTAGAGGAGACGCTGAGGCAAGAACGACACGCGAATCTGGAGTTGGGGATGCTGATTGACCGCGTGCGCGAGGAGATGGAGCGCAAGGAGATGGATTTGGCGTATTTCGAGAGTTTCCCAGGCGTGCAATTGTTTGGAGGCGAGCTGGACGAGTTTCGCAGAACTACACGCGCCGACGTAGCCGTGCTGAGGCGCGACCTCGGTGAGAAGCAGTACGTGTACGCGTCGCGAACAGCGAACCTGAATCGGAAGGAGGAGATCATTAAGGAGTTCAAAGAAAACCGGATGAGTGTCGTCGAGAACGATCGCAGTGCTAAGCTCCACGCGTACCAAGAGAAGACTGCACCGGCCACTCGCGTCTCCAGGAACCAGGAACACCAGGACGTACCCCAACAAAACAGCGAGTCCGTGACTGCAGCATCAAAAAGCGGAGCCTCGCCCTCACTACCGCACGCCATGACGCGGCCCATTGTTCACGATATGTGTGCGACGTTGATCCAGAAGATTGCACGTGGCAAACTGGCCCGCGCAGCGTTTGAAGTGCTCAAGATCGAGTACTACGTTGGAAGCAAATACATCCAAGCTGTGATCCGAGGTTTCCTGGCGCGGCGGCGCGTTGCAAAGATGTACTGGCAGCTCACGGCGAGTCTCGTGCTGCAGCGGTTCGTGCGTGGGCTGCTGGCACGGCGGCTCGTGGCTCGAATGCGTCACGCGAGAGAGCGACAGCGCGCCGCGTTGCGAATCCAGCGGGTTCTTCGTGGTCACTACGGACGACAGCGTATGCATCGTGTGCGTCGACTCTACGGCGGCCGTCAGCAGCTTCTTCGGGCAGCTGACGGTCTGCAGCTCAGCGATCTGAAGGAGCTGGCAGACGCTTGCGCCAAAATGGCCGTGGTGCCGTCGCTTTCCAAGACTGTGCGACTGCCGTCACTCGTGCTTGGACTCTTGCGTGTGGTCATGGTGTACACAACAGACGACGACCGAGACGTCGACATTTGTGCAGTGCGGTGGAAAGAGGCAGCCCATTTCCTGCGCTGTTCGGCCCGCCTGCAGCGCCGTGTGAGCAAAATCGCTGGCGTGGCTGCGACTGGTGACATGCACTTGAGGACATCACTGCTGGGCGTGGCTCTGCTGGAGATGTACAGCAAGGACGCGGAATTCAACGAGCAGACTGTCAACACGCTAGAACGCGGATGGCGGGCTGCGACGATGCTGTTTCGATGGGTCACGGCCATCGCGACGGTGGTGAAGGAGCAGGACGTGGTTGGTAATGCGCACTCGGGTCCAAGTGGCCGGCCGTTCCTGTTTGCAGCGGCGACCGACGCCATCGAAGCCATGCTGGAAAGTGCAGAAGACCAGGAGGACGCGATCGACGAGCACGCGACCGAGCGCCGGTTTGTGCCCCTCGCACTCGTGCAGTCGGCCAAGCCCAGACCTCGCGCAGTGCTACTGGTCGTGGCATTCGATGTGCCTCTTGCCGCCAAGCGCAGACTCGTGGACCAACTGTGCAGTGCGCTGCCCGGCGTTTTCGTCGTGCTTAACCGACGGAATGTCGGCTCCGACAGTGCCGAGGCCAGCGACAGCAGCGGGCGTTCTCGCCAGTTGAAAGCTCGGCTGCCCAAGCATCGCCAGCAGCAACTCGACATTCTCGGAGCCGACTATGCAAGCATCCGGGAAGCCCTCGCCGGTGGCCACAGCGCCATTCTCGAGTGTGACGTCGGTCTCACTGACGCACAACAGCGTCGCTTCCTCGGTGCGTTCACTGCTCTGAAGGCGGCGATCAAACCGTCACCACTGTGCATTTTATTGCGTGGATCGCTTCGCAACCGTCCGACACAGGAAGAACTGACGACTGGAAGCACATCACCACGATCCGCTGGCCAGAATAACAGAGTCATGTTCGACGCTGATATCAAAAGCGCGTTTGAGCGGAGTGCAACGTGGCTCCATCGGCTGGGCAGCTCCGATTGCGCGACAGAGATGCAGCGCATGAGTGGATCGTCCGATCTCACTGCCTCGCCGATCAATACGGCGTATGTGCTCGTGATGGAGGCAGTGGTGATCCTGCTCACGCCCAGCAAATGTTACAACGCGCCCCAGCCACACACGAGCGGCGTGAGCTGGAAGCTGGCGAGGCGTCTGCTTGGCAACCCCGCGTTTTTCGTGAGTAAGCTGCAGCGCGTCGAGTACGACTCTATCTCCAGCGACAACATGCGGGCTCTGGGCGCGTACCTGTGTCATGCCGACTGGCCAAATGCCACGCTGACTTACACTGCGAGTGGCGGGCTGCTGCACGCGCTGGCATCGTGGGTCGAAAGCGTCGTCGCGTGTGCTGAGATGGCTCGTGATCGTCATGGTCTCGCACTTCCTATCACGCGCTCAGTGCCCGTCTCGGGTTTGTTCGACAACGTCGTGACGTACGAAAACGTCCAGTCTGACAGCGTGACACTACCCATGCAAGAGCTGCTGGATGCCGCGCTCGCAGACGTTCGTGTGTATCGAAAAGTGCACATCCTGGACGGCCGTCGGTGCCTGCTGAGCGTCTTCCATGACTGTGAGCGTGTGTACTTCAGCGCCTACGATCCCGAATCCAGTTGGCGGTGGCAGCGTGTGATCCCAGAAGAGGATATCGATGTGCTGCTGGCTCCCAACTCGGTCGAGCGCGGCGAAGACGCAGCGCTGAAGCGTCGGCCACCAGCCACGCAAGAAGAGATGTACGACAGGCTCGTGAGATTGTGTCTGCTGCAGGCCGCCCCGACTTCCGCCACCGTCAGCGACGCCACCAGTGCGACGAGGAACGCCCCAACAAAGTCGATTTTGAGCCCCCAGTCCCAGGAACTGATCGTGCGGCCGCCATCCATCCGACTCTTCCGTCGCGTGCTTCGCCTAGGCGGCCACCGCGCGACAGTGACACTTGCAGAGCTATCTCGTGGCCGCATCCAAGTTGACGTGACAATCCACGGACTGTCGCTAGAGCTGCGGCGAGTCATGAACCTGGAAGAGATCCTCGAGCGCTTGAGCCACCGCGAGTCACGCCGAGTGTTCGTGGCCCCTGAATGTCTACCTGCTCTGGTGCTTGAGCGGTTGCATCTCTTCCGCCTCCGACAGTCGACTTTATCGACGGACTCATCGCCGCAAACAACTCTGAAGTTGAGTGTACGGACCAAAGACACAGCTCCTGGCCGTGTGGTTCTTCGTAAGGCAGTGCGCAGCCGCTGGCTGACGCCTAGCGGCGCCGAATCCAGCGCAGCATGTGTGTGGCTGTTGACAGTGGTTGAGCACCACAGTGACGACACGTTCGGCGTCGAAGTATACCAGCCACAGACCAGCCAACGGTTCGCTCGTGTCGTCACCAAGCGAGAGCTTCAGGACCTGGGGATCCCAGCCCTCTGGCAGCACCCGTCGACAGCCTCCGCTGCTTCTCAGCTGCGAGCCATCATGAACTTATTCCAGTTCGAAAGAGACCCCGAGGACGAGCCTGACAGCGCTGCTGACGCCCGCATCGTCTCCTGCACGCTACGCCACCACATTCTCGCGCGGTTTCCTCTTGCGATCCGCTTTGTGCCGACACTCCACCACGTCGTGGACAAAGGCGGCGTCGTGCGCGTCTACGTGCAAGTGGAGACCCAGGACTCCCCAGCGAAGGGCCAGTCATCAGCCAGCGCACGCTTCCGCATTTGCTTCCCCGAGCGCTGTGAAGAGCAGCAGTTCGTTTGGAAGGACGCCGAGGTCGACTCGTACGTTTCTGGCAGCGTCGGTGTCACGTGGACCTCGGCGTTGCGTCACGAGCGTAAACTGATAGCCCACGAACTGGCCCGGCAAGCGTTGCAATGGGATCCTGTGAGACAGCGAGTCGTTGCGACGCTGCCCTGTGGAACTTTTGAAGCCTCGCCATCCACTCGCGACGTCGGTCGTGAACCGTCGACTTCGTTGTCGCTGATCAAACAGGCGACGCGCTCCAAGCGCTCGCTGTTTGCGTCGCACAGCTCCAAGTCCCTGCTGGCACCTCCGACGCCGTCGTCGTGTGTGCGGCTGCTCGACATGGATGAAAAGAACGACGCTGAGGCGGAGCCACGTGTGGTGTTCGTGTACGACCGCGACGAGCTCGTCCACACGGGGAGCTACAGGGCCAACGGCGTGCTGGTCATGGTCCAAGTGTTGATGAAGGCTGTGATTATGACGCACTGCAAGCCCGGCCTCCCTGTCGACCGCATCGAACAGCGAGACTCATTCGAGTTGGCGTTCGATCTGTACCACCCAGCGACGAGCACAGCACAGCGCTGCGTCATTCACGGCCGAACGGAGCTGCGTGAGGTCGTGGGACCTGAACGGGCCACGCTGATCGCCTCGACGTCGCTGCATGAGCTCATGGAGCACATTGTGGAGGCGCGGACGATTGTGACGTTCAACGAAGAGGACGGGAAGCGCAGCATGCACGCGGCGTTCGTGCGAGACCGACTGTACGCCAAGCAAAAGGCCACGCCGATCCAGCAGCACATGCAAGCAGATGCGGCCTCGAACGTCAGCAAACTCATCGACGCCAAGAAAGACCGCGGACTCAAACTGCTCACGAAAGCTCGCACGATCAGAGGCGAGACAGGACGTGGCAGCGGCAAGGTGATCATCACAGTGTTCGAGGTGAGCCACACGCGACGACAGCAGCAGCACCAACTCATGGGCCTGCAGCTGCGAGTGGACGCGTACGTGTGCGACTCGAGCAAGCTGTTGTCGCTGTCAGTTGCGGCCGCAGACCTGGTGCACATCGTGGATGAAGCGTCGATGACAGAGCTCATGAGGACTGCAGACGGAGATCACAGTGGTGATCAGCAGCGACAACGCGAGCGACTGGCTGGTCTCGTGGCAGACCACGTGGGCGTCGAAAGACGGCGAGACGGCACGCCCGATCGGTTGTTTCTGGTCGAGACATCGGTGGCAAGTAAGGTCACGGAAGGCTCTGACACGAAGACTGCAGTGGAGAATGAGCAGCGTTTGCTGCTGGCCAAGACGGTGCGGCAGATCCGACACATGGCAGCCGTCATGACGCTTTCTGCCGTCTCTGCAAGTGATTCCTCGAGTGGCATCCAGAGAAAAGAGCTCGAGATCCTGTGCTACGAGACCCAGAGCAGCTCGCGTGGGCAGCTACGATTGTCCATGGCGACGCTGAGTGGGCTGCTGGGTCTGAACGAAAGTGACTTCCAACTGGACGGCGTGGAAGGAGAGACGACGAAGGCGCTGCTGTCGTATCTGCTGTCGTATGTCCACGTGGACGTGGAAGCTCAGGACAAAAGCATCAAGATCTCAATTGGAGACGTGGAAAGAGTAGACGACGACCCTGCCAAGGCGACGGAAGAGCGCGAGTGCTACCGACAGTGGCTCGAGCACTACGGTGTCAGTGAGAATGCTGAGCCCAAGGCAACACTGTCGTGGAGAAGCCTCATGGCAGCGTCTTCTGCAGGCCACGAATTGTGTGCCGTGCACGTGGCGCTGCAAGTGTCCAAAGGCAAGACGCAAGTCGTGTGCTCGGCGATGGCACTGCGTAAGCGGCTAGTAGCCACACGGGTGTTTAAACTGCAGACCACAGAGACCGAGGAAGACAGCTCAGTACTACTACGTGAGTGTCTCCAGAGGATCCGAATCCACGTCCAGCAGCTCCCTCCGGACGAAGACGCCGTGGTCAAGACGCAGAGATGGGGCATTGAGATGGAACTGAGTCAGTGAGGAAGCGAAGGATACGAGTATTTCCGATGGCGTTTCGTCGGATGTGGAAAAATAGGAAACGCCAGGGTCGCTCCCGGCGACTGCCTCCCATGCGAGTGCTGCGACGCTTCAAGTCGGAATCTACAGCCACGACAAGCCAGCGACCACGAGATGCCGCCTCCAAGCGCAAGCCACCACCCACAGGCGCGCGATGCCGACGCCGCCGACGACGAGGACGACGACTCGGTGGCCGAAGCCAACCGCCTGCGCGCGGGCATCGACGAAGCCATGGAGCTTCGCGATGAGCTGCAGCAGAAGAACGTCAAGCTGCAGCGCCGCATCGCGTCGTTGCTTCAGAAAACGCAGGCCGAGAGTGCGAGCAGCAACAACGCCGGAGCTGCCGGGGGAGGAGGAGGCGATGCAGCCCAAGCAGCAGCCAACGCACGCGGCGGAGCTCGCCAAGAGGACAAGAGCAGCGCGAGCGAGAACGAGAAGCGGTATCTCGAGTGTCTGCGCAGCGTCCACGAAGCCAAAGTGCAAACGGCGACGGCTCAGGCGCAGTACGACCGCATCGCGCTCGATCTGCAGGCCAAGCTGGACGAGAAAGAGGCCAAGGTGACCGAGATCCAGGACTCGTTCCTCGAGTTCAAGCGCGAGATCGCCAAGAACGCCGAGAACATGCGCACGGGCAAGCCGATTCCGAGCCGCGTGATCGGCCAGTTTGAAAGCGCCGAGCTCAAGAAAGACCAGGAAGTGGAGAAGGTGCGGCTCAAGAACATCAATCTGAGGACCCACTTGAAGAAGCTCGAGCAGCAGCTCCACGCCAAGGAGCAGCTCGCCGAGGGGCTGCATCTGATCGACTTTGAGCAGCTCAAGATCGAGAACCAGACGCTGAACGAGAAGATCGAGGAGCGCAACGAAGAGCTCCACAAGCTACGCAAGAAGACCACGAGCACGGTGCAAGTGCTCACGCACATCAAAGAGAAGCTGCAGTTCATCCTGGCGGAGAACCAGACGCTCAAGAAGGAGTCGGCCGAGCTGGAGGAGGCGCTGTCCGTTAATCGAGACAAGCTGGCCAAGAAGAAGAAGGAGCGAGACGCCAACCGCCAGGCGCTGCACAAGCTCAAGAACAAGGACGGCTTCGCCAAGTCGGAGCTACTGATCGACGACTTTGAGAAGCGCGACGCCGACCTCGTGGATCTCGAGCGGAGACTGGCCGAGCTCATGCAGCGCCACACGTACCTCACCAAGGTGCTCACGGCCACGAAAGCCCACGGCTAGTTGATACGCCACTACTCTTCAAAAGTACTTCTTTTCTATGTGATGGTGTGAGTGTTTGAGTGTGTTTGAGTGGGGGGGGACTACTGTAGCAACTTAGGATAAACAGTCGGCGACCCGCGGCAAAGCCACTTGCATCTGCTGCGCGGGGCTGCCTGAGCCAGAGCTCGAGCCACCGACTGACGGGGAGAGCGAGACGGACCCCGGCGCCGGCTTGAGGCTGAAGGGCGAATGGCGCACGATGGTCTTGGCGTTCTTGGCGCTTGGCGACGGGGATGAGGGCGCTGCTAGCGATGGCACACGCACGGCGCGTGGCTCCGGCGACGACGCGTTGGCTCGCGCGGTCTCGTCATCTTCAGCACCGGCTGGGGCGTCTGCTGAGGACGGGGCTGTCTTGGTGGATGCGGTGGCCAAAGACTCGGTCTTAGGCTTGGCAATGAGCGGACTCTTGGTGACGTGGAGCTCATCATCGTCGGTGCCCGAGTCGCTGGAATCATTAGCGAACATGCGGCCGATGGACGGCGACAGCCTGAGCAAGCAAGATACAGAGAGACCGTCAGTAAGAGAGACCGTGAAGCGTGGCTATTGGGCTCAGCTCGTGGGAACGCACAGTGGGATCTGCGACGGCGTGAGACTCAGCAGCGACGACGCCGCCGTGACCTCCAAGTTGCCCGGCCGCGGAGGCGTGGACGGCGGCAGGGCGTTCATGCCCAGCGCCTCGTTCTTGATGGCAGTCACTCGCAGGGGCGACAGCAGCGAGTGGGAGTAGCGGTGGTTCTCTTTATTGCGGCCGCCGCTGCTACTGACCATGGGCGACGACGACAGCAACGTCGACGCGATGTACGTGGTGGCTGGGGACAAGTGCGGGATCTTGGACGACGCCGAGGAGGACGAGGCGGACGACGACGTGGCCGGCAGCAGCGCGAAGTCGTCGTCTTCCGGGTCCACGAGCTGTGGACCGACGCGGGCTTTCCGCGTGAACGGTGGCCGTCCGGATCGCGAGCCGCCGGCCGAGCCAGTGAGACCTGTGGAGAAGACGTTGCTTCCTGAACCGAACGGGGACGGAGACGCTGTGATGGAGGAGAAGGTGTCGCGAGCCTGGAAGCCATGGAACGGGGAGAACGCGAGACTCGTGATCGGCGAGCTGCCGGGGTTGAGCATGAACGAGGACGACGACGACCCGGCGCTGTGATGGTGATGGCTGTTGCTGTTGTTGTTGTTGTTGGCGGTCGCGACCTTGGCGTCGATGAGCTTGTTGATCTGCGAGTCCTGCATGTCGATGCGCTTGAGCAGCTCCTGTTCGCGAGTCTTGGCGTCCTGCAGCTCTTTCTTAAGCTGCTCGATCTGCGCTTTCAGCAGAGCCGGCGACTCGCTCTCTGCCGTGGAAGTGGCGGGGTGATTGTGGCCCTCGCACTGGCACGAATGAGCCGCTAGCGCCAGTGGCGGCACGAGTCCTCCTGCAGGTTTTAAGGAGATGCCTCCGCTCGCTGTGAAGGGCGACAGTCCGCCGTCTTTGGCGTTGGGCGGATTGAAACGCGACGACGAGGAAGAGGAAGACAGTGAAGAAGTGGAGGACGAGGAGGACAGAGAGGACGACAGCGCGGAGGCCAGCAGCTTCACTGAGCCCGCTCTTGTGCCTGCGCTTCTTCCTCCGTTCAAAGTAGGTGGCTGCAACAGCGTTGGCCCCGTAGAGCCTCCTCTCAGCGCCATCACTACTGGGTGGGCCAGCAAGGGCTCATCTTTCGTCTCCACTTTCGTCTGCTTCTCCTCTTCTTCAGCCTTCCGCATCGACGCCTCGAGACTCAGCCCTCCGCCACCACCCAGCAGACGGCTCTTCTTACGCTGCTGGATGGACTTGGGCGTGTCCAGGCCAGTGCCGCTCTCTCGCTTCACGCGCTTGGCGCTGCCCGAGCCTGGACTTGCATTGGGCGCGACAACGGAGAGCCGCTGCGGTCTCAGTGGCGTGGTCGTGGATGGCAGCACGGGTCCCGTCCACACGTAAAGCCTCTTCTTGCGGCGGTTGTCGGTCGCGGGCGCGCAGGTCTTCCGCACGAGCCCGATGGAGCAGAAGACGTTGGCGATATCATACAGGCGGCGTGCGCAGGCTGCGTTCGACACACCAAACACCGAGATTAGCATCCAATTAACGACAAGACCACGTGGCATAACGGACGCCAAGACAGACAGACGTACAGGTCTGGTTGGTGAGCGCGGCGGCGCCTCCTCCCGACGCGCTCACGCCCATGCAGGAGGCGAAGAGCCCCATGATGTCTTCGAGGATGATCGGCTGCGGCACTTCCTGCATTTTCAAAGTGTTAGTTTAAATTTTGAAAAAAGAGATGATGCCCACGACAGAGCGACGACTCACATTGCATAGAAAGATCTGGACGAAGCGCTCGCCCAGCGCCGTGGCGACGGCCTTGCGACGCTGGCCTTCGGGGGACATGCAACCTGGCGGCGCGCCTGTAGCTGTCGAGGCTGCGGATCCATTGGCTCGATTGGAGAGCGAGAGCCGTGCCAAGCCATCGTCCTGGAAAATAGATTAAAACTGAGATAAAACGGAGGGAGGAGCACCTCCACACTCACGAACCTTGAGCTTTTCCAGCGTCACGGCCATCTTGTCGTAGCCGTCCCACCGATAGAAGCTGGAGCGCAGGCGGCCGACCAGCCCGACGCTCTGGATGATGTTCAGGATCTCGTACATGCGCCGCCGCTGGATGCCTGCGATCCACAATCCACGAGCCGTTCGGTGAGCGACCATTGCCATGCCAACGCGCCATAGCACGCCACGTACCGAGCTCCTTGGCCGCGAGGTCGATGTTGATCGGATCGCTGTGATTCCGGTACATTTCGCAAAATCTGCCGTCGTTTTCCCAAAATTCCACCATGCGCGTGAGTCGCCACCATCCATTCCACTGCATTTTCAAGTGAGACAGTCGTACCTCTGGCAGAGATACGCGAGCGAGTTCTCGTTGCGGCCGTCGCGCAGAGGACTCTCCTCCACGTCCAGCGCGTCGTCCTCGGCGTCGTCGTCGTGGTTGTTCAGCGCGATGGCGGGCGGCCGCGCGGCGGACTCACGAGAGGCAGCCACCATACTCACGTCTAGTAACTAGTTTGTTGGATATCGGAGCCCGGGAGCGAGGAGCTACGCGCGGATGGACGGGATAGATAGACCCGAGAGGCAAGTGGCTTCGGAACAGCGCCGCTGGTGTGTGGTTTGATAGTCCCGCGTCGAACGCAGGGCGGCGCCGTCCAGTGTGAGTGTGTCGGTCGTGCGTTGCACGCGGGTCGAATGCACTTTAGACCCGAGTTCCCTCCACTGGAGAGTGGACGCACATACAAAATCCCATACATTCCGAACCGCTCAATTTCGAAGATACACAAAAAGGACGCGACACGCAACCCTACGCTGCCCGTCCGCCCCGTCATGAGTCATTTGGCCACCCCGCGCTCCGCTGTCTGTGTATGTAGCCAAGTTCAAGAGGAGGAAAGGAGAGTGCGCGGAAGGAAAAGGAAGAAGGAGCGGAGGAGGTCAGTGGAGTCGAGTGGATGGAGTGGAGGTGGATAGACCAGAGCGGCGCGTCACCTATTGGCAGGGCGGATGCGACCCCCGCCATTATACAGTGGAAAATGGCGGGGTACCGCCAGGGCGGCTAGCTCGATACAATAGTTAGTCTCGTTAGCGGAGACCTTGAGACTGTACCGGTATGTGTATGATGAACATTTTAGTCGCTACTCGAGTGCGTGGAAGCGGAGCCGCTGGACGCAGGGCTCAATGCGCCCAGTTCGACGTCAGGTAGCTTCTCGTAGTGCTTCTTTTTGGAGTGGAGGCCGGCGGCCGACAGCGAGATGGCGACGGAGGAGGTGGTGCCAGCGGCCTCTTTCTTTTCGTGGGCGGCGGCATGGCAACTGGAGACGGGGGAAGACGGAGAGGACGACGGAGAGGACGACGACGGTGCGGCGCCAGTGTCGATCTTGTGGTGGTAGAGATACATGGAAATGAGCAGCACGGACAGGCCGCAGACGAACTCAAGCGACGGCGAGAAGTGGAAGAACAGCATGGAGAAGAACATGGTCATCATCATGGCGACGGCGTGCGCGTACACGCACGCGATGTTGTCGAGGTACTTGAGAATGAAGCCCATGGAAATGCCGCCGATGCAGTTGACGAAGATCACAGCCAGCGTCCAGCCGTTGTAGCCGTCGAAGAAGCCTCGCGACGCGATCTCGCCGCCCTCGACGAGCACGCCGATGCCGTTGAAAAGGATGCCGAAGACGTACAGCTGTGCGTTCTGCCAGAGGAACGAGCACGCCGACTTCCGCTTGAACGCCCATTCAGTGAAGACACTAGCACACGATGAGATCGTGACGGCAGTGAGCAGGAGTACCATTGCCAGCATGAAGTCCTGCGGATTACTCGCGTCTCCACTGGGCGGTTTCGACGGCGTCGGCATGTGCTTGTTCTCCTTCTGGATGTGGTCCGACTGGCTCGTGACGACGCCCAGCAGCAGTAGCACAATCGCGATCTTGCGGATCTCGCTCAGGTGGCGCTTGAGTACGAATCGAAAGAGCACGGCCGTCGTGATGATCTTGAGGTTCCACAGCACGGACAGCGTGGCCGGGTCGATGTAGCGCAGGATGATATACGTGAGGTTGTTGTCGATCATGTACAGCAGCGACGGCACGGCGTAGAAGGCGCTTTCCTTGAGCGACAGGTTGGACGGCGCCGGCACCTTGTAGACGACGATGACCACGACGCACATGAGGAGCTTGAGCACCTCGATGAGGAACGTGACCGTGACGCTGATGTATGGGATCTGGCCCTGCTGCTTGGAGGCGTTGATGCACAGGTTGCCGGCGCACAGCAGCGCGGCCGACGCCAGCATGCCCAGCACCTTCTGCAAGACCTTCATGGTGACAGCGAGGAGCTCAGCGGCGAGGAGATCGTTGGCGGAAACACCAACAAATCCAGTTAGACCGTCGATTCGTTGGCGCTTTTCCCCGCTTTTGCTGTTGGTGATGACGTTCCGCGCTGACTCTGCAAAGGCAGATTTCCAGAGTCTGGACCAGACGGACTAACGCAACCCACCGTGTTTTGGTAGATTTGTCATGTTGCCTTGCAGTTGCGAATCATTGTGTATGTTGCCCACTAACAACATACTATCTGCATCCATTCACCATAAGGAGCTCCAATCACCGAAAATGGCAATGCCGAGCAACATGACGTCGCATCTGACGCACGCGCTGCGGCGGCCGATGCTGCAGGCACCATGTCTACAGCGCGAGCACAAGAGCCTCAAGGGCAAGAGTAATGCCAGCGCACGCTGGGTGCGGCGCCAGTGGAACGACCCGCTCGTGAAGCAGGCCAAGCGCGAGGGCTTCCGCTCACGAGCCGCGTACAAGCTCAAGGAGCTCAACGACAAGTTCCAGCTCATCTCCAAGGGCGACGCCGTGCTAGATCTGGGCGCAGCGCCCGGCGGCTGGAGCCAAGTAGCCGTGGCGGCCACCAAGTCCACCAGCGCCAACGTGCGTGTCGTGGCCGTGGACCTGCTGCGCTTCGACACGATCGACGGCGTGGCCAACATCGTGGGCGACTTCCGACAGCCAGCGATCCGCCAGCAGATCGACGACGTGCTGCTGCGTGCTGGCAATCTCAAGCCACAGGCCGACGTCGTGCTGAGCGACATGGCGCCGTCGTTCTCGGGCAACGCGTTCGCGGACGCGCAGAACCAGCTGAGACTGTGCTACAATGCGCTCAAGATGGCCGAGCTGTACCTCAAGCCCGGCGGCCACTTCGCTACGAAGATCCTGAGAGGAGAAGACGCAGAGGAGTTCCGCACAGAGCTCAAGAACAAGTTCGAGGTGGTCAAGGGCATGAAGCCAACGTCGTCGCGGCCCGAGTCCACCGAGATGTTCCTGGTCGCTAAGGGCTTCAAGCCGCCGTCAGCCACTCAGCAACCACAAACAACAGACACACCAGAGTGATGAGGATGAACATGTACGACTACTTCCTGGGGTTTTTTCCTACCTACGTGACGTCTCTGTCTGTCTGTCTCTTTGCTGTCTCCTTCTCCGATGGGAGACCTGGGGATGCCCTCCGTCTTCATTCGACAGAGCCCAGGCCTTGCTGTGTGTTTTCTCTTCTGCGTGTTCGGTTCTCTCTCTCTCGCTCTTCTTCTCTCGATGTTTGGTTTAGTTGATGTCCTGGCCCAGGCGAATGGCCAGCAGCGTGTCGTGGTACTGGTTAAACGCGTCCTGGATGTCGTCCTGCAGCTGCATTGCCAGCGGCACGAGCTCCATGTTCACCTTGGCGCCGATCTGCGCGGACGCCGCCACGCGAGGCGCGAGCACCTTGACCGCGTGCAGCATCTCCTGGAGCTCAGTGTCCTGACGGATATCGCCGGACGAATAAATCACCTTCTGCAGCAACTGGTGCACGAGCTGCTCGACCTCGTGGAGCTCGGCGTCGTTGAGTGGCTCGGCCTCGGCGGCGTTCGCCAGCGCCTCGCGCTCCTCGTCTTCCCAGCGCTTACGGGCCTCGGCGAACGCCTCACGCTCGCTAATGTCGGTCGTGCGCATCGTCATGTTCAGGAAGCGATCCAAGTGGACGTTCAGCAGCGCGTCCGGCATCTGCGTCAGCACTTGCGTCATGTATCGGTTCAGCTCCTTCTCACGCTTGATGATGAACTTCTCCTCCTGGTTCTTGCCGATCATCGACGAGAACGGGTGGCGCTTCGGGAAGCGAGGGAACCACGGAGCACGCTTTCCGCGGCGGCCCGAGGCAGCCGTCTTGAGCTCCTGGTGGAGCGCGTTGAAGTCGTTGTAGCGACCGCCCACGAGCCACGAGGTCTTGGACTGCTCAAGGATGTCGCGGCCCCACGTCACACGCACAACGTACTCGGTGTACTCGTCGCCCCAGTTTTCATCCTGAAGCTTACGGTGGCCAAGCATCGTGCACGTCATGATACCGCCCTTGAATGGGATTGGAGGGCCCGTGGGGAACTCCTGGATGCGGCGCACTGGGTTCGCGAGGTTGTCGTCATCCGCCGAGAGCAGTGGACCCTGCGGCATCTCGTTACCCTCACCGAAGAGATCACGACCGGCCTGCGCGAGTTGCTCCGAGTTGAAGTTATCGCCGGCCACGGCCTGGCCTTCCACCTTGATGTTCTCCTGCGCCATCCAGCTCAGGTCGGCGTTCTGGAGCGTCTCCTGGCCAACGAGGGCGCCATTGACACCCACGGAGCCCACAGCACCGAGCTCACCAGCCTGGCCGGCGACCGCTGGCATCGGCTGGACTGAGCCGAGGGTAGCACCCGACAGCGCACCGGCCGAACCGGCGACACCGACGGCACCAACCGCTCCGAGTGTGCCCATACGAGACTTTTGGTTCGCTTCCAGCTCATTCAGACGGCGCAGGGCGTCAGCCTCAGCTTGGTGGGCAGCCGACACGGCGTCAGCAGCGTTGGCAGCGTCCTGGGCGGCCAGGGCAGCCGCGAGCGACGCCTTCTGAGCACGAGCCAATGCCAACTGGCGACGAGCCTCGTCACGCTGCACCGAGAAACGGTACGCTTCCTGGATCTTGCGGGCGGCGGCGTCGCGCTTGAGGGCCAGCAGACGCTGGCGCTCTTCCTCGTCACGCTGAGCCGCGAGAAGGCGAAGACGCTCCTCCTCCTGTGCCTGAAGCAGCAGTCGCTGCTGCTCCTCGGAACGACGACGAGCCTCCTCCACAGCAGCACGAGACTTGCGGATCGCATGAAGGCGAGCGACAAAGTGGCGCTGCGCCGCGAGGACATAGAGCGCCGTGTGCCAGCGCTTCGTCGCCGTCTGCTTCTTCTCCGCAGCCGCAGCGGCAGCCTCCGCCTGCAGACGCTTGCGGAGCTTGGCTTCTTCAAGCTGCTGACGACGCTTGATCGCCTTCTTACGACCCAGCTTGCCGCGCACGATCGCCTGGATCTTGATCGCCGCCTCGTTGCGCACAGCCTGCTGCGCCGCCATGCGCTCACGAGCACGCAGCAGCAGCGCCTTGAAGGCGTTTCCCGCGATGACGGCCGTAATCACCGTCTTCAAGCGCTTACGCGCGAGTGCCTTACGACGCAGGCGATTGCGGTACGCGTTACGCTGCTTGATGAACGTCTTGCGCACCTGGAACATGCGGAACACCGACTGCATCTTGACGATCGCAGCGTTGCGCTTCTTGGTGTACTCGTACAGCCACAGGAACGCCTTCTGCGCCATGATCTTGGCGGTCGCGTAACGCCAGCGCCGACGCGCGAGCCACTTGCGCAGTCGCGACACGATCCACGGGCCCATCTTCTTCATGTCCACCTTGAGCAAGGCATCCAGCAGAGCGATCTTGCCCGTCTTGAAGAACACCTTGGTGCGACCGAGACGGTACGCGTCAGGGTCGACACGAAACGACCACAGCACGGCCTCAGTGAACGTGCGGTCGTTGTACTGCGCGAACATTGGCGTGACCGTTGGCGGCAACACAGGCTTGTAGATGCGGCAGATCTCCTCGTACGACACACGCGTTGGAAGACCGACCTTGAGCAGCTCACACGTCGCGAGCATACCTGTGCATCGCAACTGGTCGACGACGTAACCGTGGTCAAAGACGCCGGGCGTCATGGTCGCGTTGGGCTTGATGCATCGGATGAAGTTGCAGCGCGTGGCGTTGAGCGTGTCCACGAGGTCCTGCATCTGCTCGGTGAACTTGGACGACACGCTCACGACCTTGCGCGAGTTGGACAGCGGCGCGTCCATCGAGTCGATCTCTGTCTTGACCGAGTACAGGTCCGAGATGATCGGCAGCTTGCTGGACGTGACGAAGTCCTCGAGATCCTTCGGGATCGTGTCGTTGTTCTTGTCGATAAAGTTGCCGATGGTGTACGGCACTTTGGTCGCAAAGTGCTTGATGATGAACACAAACTTCTTGTCCTTTTCGTGCGGCGCCAGGAAGTGCGCGTGGCCAGCGTGGGTCTTGTGGAGCGTGCTGTTCCACTTCTCGTCGCTCGGCTTGGGCGTCTTGGACTCCTGGTCCAGCAGCGGCAGCAGGCCGTTCGGCTTGGACGAGATGAGCTCGATACAGTCGCGGTTGTCAGGCCACGCGATCTTGCCCACTTCGATGCCTTCCTGCGTGAACAGCTCCTGTTCGGCGATGAACACCTGCTGGTTGAACGTGGCCTGGAGCGCTTCGTTCGCGTAGTTGATCAGCAGCTGCTCAAAGTCGTTGACTTCAAACGACTCGAAGCCGAAGATATCCAGCACGCCGATGAACGGCAGCGAGCTCGCGCCGTGGCCCAGCGACGTGTTGATCTTGTACAGGATCCACTTGAACAGGTGGTTGTACATCGACTTGGCAATCGCGTCGCGCACGTAGCCTCCTTCCTTGGCCGAGCGCTTGATCGTGAAGATCTCTCCGCGCGTCGAGATCTCACGCTCCGTGATCACACGCGTGAGTCCGGCGGCGTCCACACCCAGAAGCGCCGCACACGACTGGAGGTTCTTCTGCGCGGCCGCCACGATCTCACCGGCATCGCCCTCGGCCGTTTCGCGGTCCTTGAGCTGCACGTTGCCCAGGTGCAGCAGCGCCGCGAGCACGGTCCAGACCTGCTTCTGCAGCGCCTTGTCGATGCCGACAGTGGAAAGCGCACTCACGACCTCGTCGAAGAGCAGCTCGTCGTCGATGTTCGGGTCCGACACGCATCCGCTCTGGTTTAGGTACTGGAACTTGTCCACGGTCTCGAGCTTGAGCTCGGCGTTGAGCTGGTCGTCGGCGCCGGCCAGCAGGAAGTAGAAGATGTGGAAGTTACGCTCGCCCGGGATCTGCGCCACGACGCGGAACTTCTCGAGCAGGTACGTCTCGATGAACGCGCCGCACAGCGTGTTGGTCTCTGGCTGGAACTGGAGCTTCATGAACTTACCAAAGCGCGACGAGTTGTGGTTGCGCAGCGTCTTGGCGTTACCAAAGGCCTCGAGGATCGGGTTCGTGTCCCAGAGGCGCTTGTCTAGCTCAATCGCGAGCGCGTTCTTCTCCTCGTAGGCCGCCATGTTGGCCGGCTTGCTGGTCTTCTTGGTGGCGGCGGCCAGCGACGCCAAGTGCTCGCGCGACGTCAAGTACCGCAGCACGATCTTCGAGGTCTCGGTCTTGCCGGCGCCGGATTCGCCCGAGATGACGATGGACTGGCACTGCGCGGGCGTGCGCAGCGCCATTTGCTGGAACGCCACCTCTGCAATCGCGTACGGGTGCGGCGCGCGGTCGCCCATCTGCGTCTTGATGTAGTCCTGGATCTTTGGCTCCACCACACGCACGAGCGGGTTCACGGCGATGAGCACGTTGGCCATGAGCGTGTAGGGCTTGAGGTTGTCGGTGCGCGAGCGTGCGTGCAGGTTCTCGAGGATGCCGGCCTCGTGGATGTAGTACAGCGCCGTCATGTCGTCCACCACGCGCGGGTTCACGCGGTAGAGGTCTCCGATCTCGCGCAGGTCGAGCGTCTCGCGGCCGTACTTGCCGTGCACCTGCAGCACCATGCCCTTCTCGCCGTCCTCTTGGTACGACACGATCTCGACCACGCGCCAGACCTTCTCCGGGTCCGGGATCCAGATCTGCGAGCCGATCTCCACGGGCGTCTGCGCCAACGCGCGCATCACGTCGGCCGTGTTGCGGCGCCGCAGCTGCTCCAGCTCGGCGCGCCGCTTGTTCTCCAGCACGAGCCGCTGCGCGTAGCTCAGCTGCGACAGATCCACGGGCGCGCCGCGCGACGGCTTGAACAGCTCATGCGCCGGCAGCGCCGCCGACGCCACGAGCTCCACGCGAGGTTTGCGGGAGCTGGCCATGGAGACGGAAAGGCGGAGGGGGTTGTTGGCGTTGGCGTTATCTCCAACTTTTGTTTTGTTGGCTTCTGACTGGCGGAAGGCGGCAGCGGAAGTCAAGACGTCGGAGGCGTTAGACTCGAGGCTTCTTCCTGCGTCGTTGCGATGTCGCACGCGTCGCACGTTTGGGATGTGGGTCTAAAGTTTAGACCCAGACGCAAGCAGTGCAAGAGAGCGACGTTCGTCCGATCGGAAGTGGGGATGGTTCAGTTCCGGTTGATGCCACGTGCGGCGGATAGACTGATAGACCCGAGAGAGCGATCCAGCACCTCGTTCTGAATTTTTCACCTGACTTCAACCGGTGAGGGAGAATAAAACCGGTTTATTTGATCGGTACTGGACACAGATCTGCACTAAGTGCGGTTTGGCGTGGCTGCTTCGACAAAGTTCGCACGAGCCCCTAAAGCGGAAACCAGCTGCTTGTCTATGGCGCGGCAATGAGAGAGTGATGACTCGCGCGTGTCACCGAGGCGGCGTTGTGTTTCTGCAACTTTAGTTTAGACCCTCTCGTCAGGATCCAACCGGAGCCATCGTCATCGACCCAGTCTCCAATCCGATCCAAAGGACCCAAGTCGATCGAATCTCCCCCTTCGATCCAGAAGTTACATCCTCCCAACCACTAAGTCACCATGGCCAAGCTCAGCATCAAGAACGTCGACGTCAAGGGCAAGCGCGTGCTCATCCGTGTGGACTTCAACGTGCCCTTCGCCAACGGCGCCATCTCCAACACGCAGCGCGTGGACGCCGCGCTGCCGACCATCCAGTATGCGCTGGACAACGGCGCGCAGGCCGTCGTGCTCATGTCCCACTTGGGCCGTCCGGACGGCAGCGTCGTGGCCAAGTACTCGCTCGCGCCAGTCGCCACGTACCTCTCGTCGAAGATCGACCGCGACGTGCAGTTCCTCAAGGACTGCGTGGGCGCCGAGGTCGAGGCTGCCTGCGCCGCGCCAGCGCCTGGCAGCGTCATCCTGCTCGAGAACCTGCGCTTCCACGTGGAGGAGGAAGGCAAGGGCAAGGATGCCGCCGGCAACAAGGTCGTCGCCACCAAGGAGCAGGTCGCTGCCTTCCGCGCCAGCCTCAGCAAGCTGGGCGACGTGTACGTCAACGACGCCTTCGGCACGGCCCACCGCGCGCACAGCTCGATGGTCGGAGTGGATCTCCCTATCAAGGCCGCTGGCTTCCTGCTTGACAAGGAGCTCGTGTACTTTGCCAAGGCGCTCGACGCGCCGGAGCGTCCATTTGTGTCGATCCTCGGCGGTGCCAAGGTCGCTGACAAGATCCAGTTGATTATGAACATGCTTGACAAGGTCGACGAGATGGTCGTCGGCGGTGGCATGGCGTTCACTTTCAAGAAGGTGATCAACAACATGGAGATCGGCAGCTCGCTGTACGACGAAGAGGGCGCGAAGATCGTGCAGGCGATTGTGGACAAGGCCCAGGAGAAGGGCGTCAAGCTCCACCTGCCGACCGACTTCGTCATCGCCGACAAGTTCGCCGCTGATGCCAGCACCAAGGTCGTGACCCAGGACGAGGGCATCCCAACTGGCTGGCTTGGTCTGGACATCGGTCCAAAGTCGAAGGAAGTGTTCGCGCAGGCCATCGTGAACGCCAAGACCGTCGTCTGGAACGGCCCCATGGGTGTGTTCGAGTTCGACGCCTTCGGTACGCCCTCGTTACGCTTGCCTACTCTACCATATCTCTCACTAACCGTTGCGCTTGTTCTCTCAATGTAGCTCAGGGCACTAAGACTGTGATGGATGCCGTTGTCAAGGCCACGACCACGGGCTCCACCACCATCATTGGCGGCGGCGACACCGCGACGTGCTGCGTCAAGTTCGACACGGAGGACAAGGTCAGCCACGTGAGCACGGGCGGTGGTGCCAGCCTCGAGCTACTCGAGGGCAAGATGCTGCCTGGCGTGGACGCGCTCTCGCAGGCGTAAGTGTGTGCTGTGCGTGTCGTGTCGAAACTCTGATCAACAGAACTCCGTATTGAAAATTCATCATGCAAACCACCAACGTTGGGATCAAATGCAATTGTGTTTGTGTCCATAGATCACTCGAGGGCCTCACTAGCAGTCTGTGAGGCGCCGGAAACAGTACGCAGAACTAGAAGCTCCGAAGGCCAGCGGCCAACTTGGTGTAGTAAACAATACGAGAGACAACGAAGCCTCGCTCAGACCTCCGTCGTCGAGTACGATGCGCCGTAGCCCATGTTGTCGAAGCCAGTCATAGACGCGTAGTTGTAGTGCTGGTGGGACTCGGCGAATTCGCGGTCGGCCTTGGTCTGGTTCCACTCCTCCATCTCGCGTTTGTAGCGCGCGCGGTCTTCGCGCTCCTTCTCGGCGAAAGGCGCGCGCTGCGCCTCCGTCGTCTTCCCCCACGCCTCTCCCAGCTGCTTGGAGATCTCCGTGTTCTTCATCTCCGGGTTGTCGGCCTTGATGCGCGGACGCATGACCTGGCTGTAGAACAGGAAAGCCGACGACGCGCGCTTGGGCGCGTCCGGGTGCTTCTTGGCGCGCTTGTTGGGCACGCGCAGAGGGCCATCGTAGGTCGACATCTCCTCCTCGTAGCGCTGCTTGTCCTGTTCAGCCGCTACCTTCCAGGGCTGCTTGTCATCATCGGTCATCTTGGCCCAGGCGTCGGCGATGGCGCGCATGATGTCCGTGACCTTGGCGTCGGGCTCGAGCGTGGCCTTGATCTCGTCGCGTTTGTCCATGGAGAAGAGGATGTAGGGCGACTTGCCGCGCTTGGGCGCCCCCGGCGCCTTCTTCTGGAGACGCTTGCGCTTCTTGCCGGGCTTGACGGGCGGCAGCCACGCCGTGCCGGCATGGTCCGCGGATGCTGCGAGTGGCTCCATCGCTTCAAGCTGCTTTTCACCTCTTCTTTCTATGCGTATACTCAGCGCCCGAGGAAATCGAAGAGTGCGGGATAAACTATACCATACAGAACTCGACAGCGCTGAGGAAGAAGCAGCGATGGCGCAAGCTCACAGGTCATCTCTCCTCTATCGGGTTTTTGAGAGAGGAGCCAGGAGAATCATGGGAGGGACGACAGATGGGCTCCCACGCCTTTGTCCCAACGCGATTATCTTCCAATCATGAAAGCTCTAGTTCGTGTATTCAACCAATCATCAATCATGTTGTCTTTTGAATTTCGGCGGAATGGCGGGATCGAACTTTGAAGAAGCGCTACGATACTACCTACGGCTGATTGGATATAATTCCGATCATATATGACCAGTGGCATGCCTCGTGGATCCGTTCGAAGCGAACAGAGCAGCAGGACAAAGCGGAAACCAAAGCAAGCACGACACCAGCGCTCACCGCGACGATGGCGAAGCACCACCCAGACCTCGTGATGTGCCGCAAGCAGCCAGGCATCGCGATTGGACGCCTGTGCGAGAAGGACGACGGCAAGTGCGTGGTGTGCGACTCGTACGTGAACCCGTGCACGCTCGTGCGCGTCTGCGACGAGTGCAACTACGGCTCGTACCAGGGGCGATGCGTGATCTGCGGCGGCCCAGGCATCTCCGACGCATACTATTGTCGTGAGTGCACGCAGCTCGAGAAAGACCGCGATGGGTGTCCGAAGATCGTGAATCTGGGCAGCTCCAAGACCGATTTGTTCTACGAGAGGAAGAAATACGGGTTCAAGAAGCGGTGATCATCAGCCTGTAGAGTCCTCAGCCCGCACCATGACCACGATAGCTGATGCATCAATCCAACCTCATTTATCCAGTGGGCATACCCTTTGTAACACCGACATTTTTGTCTAGGCCGGAATTTTTTTGTATCCGCGTGGACACTTGTGAAGGCATGACCTTGGAGCATGTACTGCGACTTCACTATGTCATTGCACCCAACATCACCGTTCGAGTAGAATCTGTGTACCGATGAATGCTCCTCAAATGCGCGTGGTGATGAGAATTACGAAAGGCACATGCATGACACGCTAACGTTCGACCACATCCACTGTCGGGCGGCGACGAGTACAACCGTAGATCGCATCCATTCATGAGCTGCACATAAACCAATCTCTTCGGTGGCGAGGCAGCCTCTATCGCTATTGCTTCATTGCCGGGACATGCGCAGCACAACTGCTCGCGCCGTTCGACCTCTGGTGCCCATGACGTTTCGTGCACGCATGTTGCATTAGAGCCCCCCAGTCAACTCAGACTCAGACGGGTCATCCTGGAAATAGATCCCCTGGAATCTGGAAATCTGGGAATCTGGTAAGATATCTGGTGTTTGGGGTGACTTTATGGTAATTTATTTCCTTCATGGGAGGGTGGGACGGCACAAATCGCCTGTCGCATGGTTTCTTGATTCTCTTCGGTTTTTTATTTCGTTCAATTCCGAGCTACTGGGTGTGTTAATTTTAGCAGTTAGAGTGCTTTGATTGGCTGCAATACCCTGTTTTTATCCACTAATTGATCCGTTGTGTATTTTGCCTCGGTTGTGTTCTCTCTTGGTCGAACCATTGCGCTTGCGGTGACGCTGCCATCATCTGAACCGAGAGTTGTCATCACTCACGTGCCGCCTTGAAGAAGCGCAGCGCGCAGCCAAGGGGCGGAGGACGAGCGAACGAGCACTCCACCACCACCAACCACCACAGCAGCATATACTCGCATCGCATCCTCCGCGTATCACCTCGTGTGCATACAGCAGCCCCGTCGTTTACGGCGGCGAAGAAGAAGAAGAAGTAAATAACCCAGCTGGGGAACCAAGTCGTAGATCCGTTCTGAGGTATGTGGAACTGTTCTGGGGAGAGAGGGCGGCAACTTCCCCGCCCCAACATGGAGATGCAAGTGCAACATGCGCGCGTCTCCATCTCTCTCTCTCTCTCTCGGTCTCTTTGCGTGTGTGGACGTATATGGAGCTGACGTGCGCATACTGGGCGATTGATTCTGTGTGCAGGTGGAAGCAGCCACGATGATGCAACGCCTGCGCCACGCGTTCAACGGCTGGCTGCCGCAGTCGCCGGCCGGCACGCGCGTCGACTTCCAGGTCTCGGCGCCGCTCGCGCACGGCCAGACGCTGTACATCGTGGGCGACATCCCGGCGCTGGGCGGCTCCGTGGACTGCGTGCCCAACCCCACGGCGGCGTCGACCTCTGGTGGCAGCAGCAGCGGCGCCACGTCGGCCGCGCTCGAGGCCGGGCTCGCGCTCGTCACCACGCCCGACTACTACCCCGTGTGGTACAACTTGGAGGCCGTGGTCGTGCCCGTGGGCACCGTCATCCGCTACCGCTACGCCGTGTGCTCGGGCGCGCGCTTCGTGCGCTACGAGAACATCGACGCGCCTGCGCGAGAGATCGTCGTGGGCATCGAGGACGTGTGCACACAGGACACGCTCGACTCGCTGTCCGTCGCGCCATCGGACGCCTGGGGCCCCGTGCCGCGACTGAGCTCGGGCCAGGCGTTTGTGGACCGTCGCGCGAGCGGCGACTCGGACGCCAGCGCCAACGGCAACAGCAGCAACGTGTCGTCGTCGGGCTGGGGCCTGCGACGCACGTCCAAGAAGTTCTCGCAGTCCATCTCCGAGTCCATCCCGGAGGAAGGCGCCGACGTGGAGATGAAGGAGGCCGACGACGACGACGCCACCACGACCACCACAGCTACGGCTACGGCTACGGCGACGGCGACGGCTACGAGGCCATCGGCCACGCTGTCCATGTCGCCGCCCAGCGACTTCATGCCGCCGCAGTTCCACCACCACCTGCAGCGCAACCAGAGCGCGCCCGCCGCCGTGCCGTCGGAGGAGGACGCCGCGCGGCTCGTGTGCCACAGCCCCAGCCGCGCGCGGTCGTATTCGGACGAGTCCATCAAGTCGCCACAGAACGTTACGATCGAGTCAACGGACGGCGTGATCATCGTCGTGTACCGCCTGCCCGTGCTCGTGCAGCGCTCGCCCGAGGGTGTGTACACGATCGAGTGGGAGGACGACAACCTGCTCTGTCCGTCGGGCTTGCTCAAGGAGACCAACGCTAGTTCGCACTGGGACCGCGTGGCCGCCACGCGGCTGACGTGGGTGGGTACAGTCCACTGCTCGTCGGTCATCCCGAAGGAAGACGAGGAGCGACTGGCGAGACAACTGGAGACCTTCCACTGCGTCCCCGTGTTCCTGAACGAGTCGCTCGGCGCCACGTTCCACAGCTTCTGCTACGACACGCTGTGGCCCATCTTCCACAACCTCGTGGGCGTTTACGGCCGCCTGCCGACGCGTTGGTGGAACCCGAACCAGCAGAAGAACGCCTGGTCGTCGTACAAGAACGTGAACCGCATCTTCGTGAACAAGGTCATTGAAGTGTACAACGAAGGCGACCTCGTGTGGGTCCACGGCCTGCACTTGCTCGTCGCACCGTCGTTCTTGTCGCGCCGTCTGCCCAACGTGAACGTCGGACTGTTCGTCCACACGCCATTCCCATCGTCCGAGATCTTCCGTACGCTTTCGGTTCGCGCGGATCTGCTGCGTGGTATGCTGTCGGCGGACCACATCGGCTTCCATCTCTACGAGCACGCTCGGCATTTCCTCACAAGTTGTCGACGCATTCTCGGCTTGACGTACAGCGCTCAACCTGGCGGATACATCGGCATCGAGTACAACGGCCGCATGGTCATGCTGACCATCAGCCACATTGGTATTGAGACGGCGTTCATGGACGCCATCAACCAAAGCGAGACGGTGATCAAGGATACAGAGGTGTTGAAGGAAAAGTTCCAGGCGGACAAGCAGACCGTGATCGTCAGCGTTGACCGTGTGGAGCGGTTGAAGGGGATCCTGCTAAAGCTGGCGGCTGTCGAGCAGTTTGTCATCCAGTATCCGGAGTACCAGACCAAGATTCAGCTGATCCAGGTCGGACTCGTGGACTCGTCGAACCCGTCAGAAGAAAAGGCAGCGCTCTACGCTGAGATTGGCGACGCGGTGACGCGAATCAACGAGCGGTTTGCCGAAGGGCGAACGACCCCGCTGGTGTCGTACTCTGAGGTTGAAAACACCGACATGGCGTCTCGACTGCCGCTGTGGAAACTCGGTGACGTGTACCTGACGACGAGTGTGCGTGACGCGATCAACTTGTACCCGTTCGAGTTCGTGTATGCGCACGAAATGTCGAAGCGACCAGGCGTGGTGATTGTGTCCGAGTTCTCAGGCAGCAGTCGCGTGCTGACAGGAAGCATCGGCATCAACCCGTGGAAGCGAGAAGAGATTGTGAAGGGACTGCTGCTCGCGTTCACGATGTCGGACGACGAGCGCCTTGCACGCCACCGCAAGGACCTGGAGTACATTCGACACAACTCGCGTACGCAGTGGGCGCAGCGGATACTTGTCGACTTGAAGCGCACAAAGACGTACGCTACGGATGGTGAGTACATGGGTTACGGCCTCGGCTTGGGCTTCCGCAAGCTCGAGTTCAACGCTGGTTTCAAGCTTCTGGATACGGAAGCCGTCGCGAGGGCGTATCGTACGAGTTTTCGCCGCGTGCTTTTGTTTGACTACGGCAGCACGCTCACGCAAGAAGAGACCAAGAAGAACGATTTCTCGAAGTATCTTGGTGCCGAGCAGTCGGCGAACGAAGGAACAGTCGTCCCGCGTGTGGAAACTCCTGCAGCTTCTCCAGAGCTACTGTCTGCACTATCGTTGCTGTGCGCAGATCCTCGCAACACTGTATTTGTGCTTAGTGGTCGGGAGCGAGCGGATCTGGAGAAGACGCTCGGCTCGGTGAAGGGACTCGGTCTCGCCGCAGAGCACGGATATTTATACAAGTGGGGCGACTCGAAGGCAAATGACGAGGACGACTTCTGGATGTGCACCAAGGACAACTTCGACGACTCGTGGAAGGATGTGACGCACTCGGTGATGGATATTTACACGCAGCGTACGCACGGCACCTATGTTGAGCTCAAGGGCAGTTCGATGCTCTGGCAGTTCCGAGACGCCGATCCTGAGTTCGGCCAGCTACAGGCGAAGGAGCTCACCGACCAGCTGAAGCAGGTACTGGAGTACTTTCAGGTGGAAGTGATCACGGGCACAGACTACCTGGAAGTTCGCCCTGAGGGTGTGCACAAGGGTGTTATCGTGGACCGTGTGATCTCGACGCTCGAGTCGTCTGGCTCGGGATACGTGGACTTCGTACTGTGTATTGGCGACGACCAGTCGGACGAGTACATGTTCAAGTACCTCACGGAGAACGCGCGGATGCGTCAGAAGGTGTTCCCCGTGACAGTCGGCAAGAAGCCGAGTGCTGCGCAGTATTTCGTCAACGACGTGGACCAAGTGATGGAGGTGCTGCATTCCCTGACCAAGGTGTCGACTGCGGCGAACCGCAACCTGTCACTGAACGATCTCCGGCTTCTGGACCAAGGCTCGAGCCGCATGGGACAGTACGTTTCCTTGTACATTCTCCTGTAAGCAGTGCGTTGGGCGAGTCACTAATCCTTCTTTCCCCTTGTAGCGCTGAGTTCCTGTCTGGGCTTCGAGTTCAGCCGCCGCCGGCAACGTACGCAAGTGACATCAGCTTCGAAACAAATCGACCGCCATCGACGCAATTCGCAAGCTCGACGCCCACTGCTGCCGATATGTCGCACCGGTCGTCGGAAACTGGCACTCTGTCGACTGGCGGTCAGCTCGGCGGTGGTCTCAGCCGCGGCCTTGGTGGTCTAGGCGGAGGTCTGGGCAGTGGCGGTGGCCTGGGTAGCGGGCTCGGCGGGCTGCGGTCCAAGCACTCGATGTCAATGAGCGCTTTGTCAAGCGTGACGCACTCGTTCCCCAGCACGTCGTCGACGTACGAGCAATACTTCAACAACATTGGCGAGAGCGAGAACGAGGACGACCCTGGCGGCATCTTCTTCTAAGGCGCGCCCTCCAACTAGATGCCCCTCGACAAACCAACCTACATTTGGTCCCCGGGCTCCTGGAAGAGGAAGGAGGAGCCGGTGGCCGACAAAAATACAAAGAAGAGAGACAGACTCCCAGAAAGAAAACCAGGCCAATAAAAAGAGAAACATTCACGACGGTGGTGGCGTTGTAGGCACGAGCAGCAGCCTCTAGCTCTGCGCCGCGCGCTGCAGCTCTTTTCGCAGCGCGTTCGCGTCTTCCTCTCCCTGTGCGATGTCGAGATACTTCTCCTGGACCTCGCCGACCTGGTCGCCGAACGCGTAGTCCTTGAGCACGGCCGTGTTCCAGTCGACGCTCGAGAACACGTAGCCGTTGGCCTTGTCGATCACGCGCACGAGCTTCTCGAGACACTCGGCGTCCTGGATCTGCAGCGGGAAGAAGTTGACGAGGCTGAAGTCCTCCACGACGTCGATCAGCGCCTCGTTCATGCGGCGGAACTTTTGCGCGAGAGGCGTGGGCGTGGGACGCGCGGAGACGGCGTGGCCATCGTAGTCGACCGAGTCGTCCTCGAGCTCCGTGTCCGTGGGGTTGTCCAGGCGGTCGAGAAGATACCGCAGGTCCAGCACGTCCGTGTAGAAGTCGAGGTTGAAGGCCAGCTTGCCGTACTGTTGCATGAGGTCGATCTTGGACAGCACGTTGACGTGCGGCAGCTCGAGCCGCACCATGGACGACAGGCTGAGCATCACGACCGAGATGAACTTGGCGCTGTCCGTGCAGTGGTGCGCGTCCACCAAGTGCACGACCGAGATGCGGTAGTTGAGCTTCTGGATCTTCTGTAGGATGTTGAACACGCTCTGCTCGTGCGTGTACAGCTCCACTTGGCCTGGGAAGTCGAACAGCACGTACTTTCCTTCCAGCGCCAGCAGACGCTCCTCGAGCCAGTCGAAGTTGTGGTCGATGTAGTCCATGCAGTACACCAGGCCTACCATACAAAACCAGCAGTCATATTAGCCTCCACTCTACTATACACACACAGCCAGCTAGTATCCACGCTACGCACCTCCATTCGGACCGAGCTCGAGCTCCTCCATGACGGTCTCGAGACACACCATGTCCGAGATGTCGATGGCCGGCGTGTACGGCAGGTTCTCGTTGGCTGGATCCATGTTGACCACCACGGCGTCGCGGCCGTTGGCCTGCAGGAACTGCTGCATGCCGTTGCAGTACGTCGTCTTGCCGGAGCCCGGCGGGCCGAGCACCATCTGCGCGTACGGCATGTTCACTTCGGTTGGCTTCGCTTCCAGGAGCTCTTTGGCATCAATCGATTCATTTCCAGAGGCTTGTATTCAGGGTGGTACATTTTCATCCAATCAACACACAGTAGCTCTTCACATGGCTACATTACAGATCACAGATCACGAAGCGTGCGCGACGTTGGCTGTGTCGACGATGCCCAGCTCGCGACAGAACTCGTTCTCCATTTGCTTGAAGAACTCGTCTTCCGCAGGCACGGACACTGGAACTCCTGAGGCAGCAGCTCGTCCGTCAGGAGCTGCTGTCTTTGGCGGTGGAGCTCCTGATGGCGCGTCGTCCCGCCCACCTCGGCCGCCGCCTTGCTGGTCTTGCTGCTGCTTGGCGACCGTCTCTCGCGTGGCCTTCATGCGCTCGCTCTCCCGCTTGAAGTACGCCTCCATGGCCTGCCGCTCACCACTGGACGCACGCGACAGCGTCCGAGGGACTTCCATGATGTGCAGGTTGCCGATCTGATCGCCAATCGCCACGAGCTGCTGCTTGACGTTTTGGTTCACGGCAGTCGCGCCTCCTCCCACACCTGGAACCCCAGCTCCTCCACCAACAACGCCAGGCTTCGCTCCGCCCTTGGCTGCTGCGGCTGCAGCGACAGCAGCATTGTTGCTAGCTCCTCCACCTCCCGCACCTCCGGACAGCGTCTGCCGGAACTCGATGGACGTCAGCGCGCACGCCGTCACGCCCACAGACAGACTCGCGCGGTGCGACTGGTCCATGAAGTCCCATACTTCGAGCATCCCGTCGGCTTTTCCCACGTAGATAACTGCCGGCCGTGTTGGGGAGAACGCCGCGCAGGTGATGGCGGACATGGACAACGGAGACGCGAAGATCGGACCGTTCGTGTCCGACGCCTTTTGCACTTGCGTCACATTCCACAAGTGGAAGTTCGACTCGCTCACTGTCATATAGATCGATGGGAAGAACGGCGACACTCGCACCGTGATCGTCGAGCGGAAGTGGTCGCGACACAGCCACTGCACGTACTCAACGCCGTCCTCTCCGCCACCGCCGTCTCCATCGTGGCCGCCCGACGCCTTGGTCGCTGCTGCTGTCGATGCCGAGGCTGCGTGTGGCCGCCAGTCGGCATACACAAGCTCTCCTTCCTCTGTGCCACAGTAGAAGCGGCTCGTCAAAGGGGCTGACGAAGAAGACGCTGCGTCCTCCTTCGGACGCTCCAGACAGATGCACTTGAGCCCCAACTCGCCCGCCGTCTCCACTTTCGTGAGCGCGATACTGTAAATGGGCGTGAAATGCACCTCCGGCACCGCGTCCTTGGCCGCTCCGCCCGCCGCGGAGCCCTTCTCGGCCTTCGTGCGTGTGAGGCCACGGTACTTGGGGTCTTTGAAGCGCAGATCCCAGAAACACACTTGTCCGTCGCCCGCGATCGTCACGAATTGGTTCACGGTGTGGTCCCCCGACGCCACGATGTGGCCACGGTTGTTCACCTCCATGCCTGCCGGAAGCCACAGTAGATCTGCCACGGGCCGTCGGTGGCTGCTGTCGATGTGGGAGACGTACAGGGGTTTCACAGGCGGGATCTGCTTGGCCGCTTCGTCCTCCGGCTTGGAGCCGCCCCCACCACTCGCTCCGGACGCTGATGCGGATGACACGGCCTTGCTCTTGCCCTTGGACATGTGCTGCTCGGCCTTGGAGAAGTCCCAGACCAGCACTTGGCCGTTGTACAGGCCGCCTGCGACGATATGCGGCTGCGACGGGTTGAATCGCAGCGCGAGAACGTCTTGCGGCGCCTCGAGCATGAGCTGCGGGTGGATCAAGTCCACAAAGTTCCAGATCAAGATGTACGAGCTGTCGATGCGGTCCAGCAAGTCCAGTCGCTTGGAGAAGTTGACGTTGGCTGCCGCTGCGACGGCCACGACGCCGTTCTTCTTGGGGTGCCAGTCGATGGCCGGCAGTGTCTTGTTCTTACTATACACGAGATCCGTGAAGCTGCGCAGCTCTTTGATGGCGTTTTCGTTCTTGTTGTTTGCCCCGCCGCCGCTGACGCCGTCCTCTTCAAACAGATTCGCGAACGGATCCAAGAAGATATCGAGCGTCTCGTTCTGCTGCAGCGCCTCCTCCACGAGCGGCAGCACTTTGTCCAGAAACGCCTGGAGCTTCTCCGAGTCCATTTCGTCCTGGCGCTTCCTCGGCTCCATGACGATCGGCTCGTACTGCAGCGCGCTGTTCACGGAGCGGAACCAACTCGTCTGCGTCGTGTTGTCCACCAATGGCGGGATCCCCTGCAGTCCAATGTCCTGCTCCATGCGCGTGAGCTCGTAGTTGGGATCTTTGTGCTGTCGCCACTCCACAAAACCCACTGGAAGGCCAGTGTTAGAAGCCATCTACAAACCAACCACTTCCACTGACGACGACTGGCTGGCTACGTACGCTGGTCGGCGTCGCGGTCGCTGAACTTGTAGTCGGCGTTCAGCTCGTCGGACATTTTGGTGACCGAGATCTTGATCTACGCAGTATCAAACACCCCGTCGTCAGTCGCCGCGTCGTCGTTTTCTATCTCTGTTGCTTTTCAATCTGCAGCGTACAGGCTGCCTGGAGCTCCGGATGTTGAGCGCCTCGACGTCTTCGTGCGAGTCCTTGGCCGTCGTGGAGACCCACGCGCGCGCGACCACAGGCCGGTCTTCGTACACGATCGACGAGAAGTCGTCGGCGCCGCTGTCCGTGGCAGTCGCCTTGGCCTGGGCCTCCAGCGCCTCCTGCTGCTCGCGCTCGCGCTGCGCGAGCAGCTCCATCTGCGCGTCGTAGGCCCTGCGCGTGAGACACAGCAGCCAGTTCTCGCCATACACTTCGCTGGGATCCGCGACGATGAGCAGCTCGTCGCCCTGCATCTTGTTGATCTCGGCTCGGAACTCGTGGAACGGACACATGAAGCCCACCTGCGCGATCTGCGTGAGGATCTCGGCCTTGCCGAACACCTTGAAGGGCACGGTCTCACGTAGACCGCTGCCGGTCTTGAGGTTGAGCGTCTCCATCTCGCGCATCGAGATCATCATGGGCCGCGTGCCCTCGGGCGCAGGCAGCTTCTCCGTCGGCGCCATCGTTGGTAGTCAGCTGGAGATGTGGACTTTCGAAAATCCACCTTACGACCTTTCGCGTCCCGCGGATCCGGAATTTTCGGATAGAGGCATTCGTTCAATAGCGAAATTTACAGAACCGAACGCGAATAAAAACAGAAGCCTTCCTCGACGACAGATATGATACCCTGCGTCCTGCTCTCTCTACAACTCGGCTAGTCTCCGTTTAAAAGTTCTCGAGCCAGTCGACGTCGCCCGAGTACCGTTCCAGCTCGGGCATCTCGGTGCCGGCCGCCAGGTTGTCTTCGAAGAGCTTCTGGAGCTGCTCGGCCTGGACGCTGGGCTGGGTCTTGGACGCCAGCTCCACCCAGTCGATCGAGTTGAACCACGGGTGCGCGCGGATCACGGAGCCGCCTTTCTTGATGTCCACGATGCCCTGGCCGCCCAGTCGGTCCTCGGCGTGAGGGTTCAGCATCTCCTTGATGAGGTCCTGGGCCTCGGCCGACAGATCGTCCCGCACGAACGTGAGCGAGTCTTTGTGATGGCGACTGATCTTGGAGTACACGGCCATCGTCACGTCCTTGTCGTTCGTGAGACCTTCGTCGTCTTTAACTGCGAACGGCGTCTGGCCGTTCAGCATCTCGAACAGCAAAATGCCCAGCGCCCAGATATCGGCACACGCCGTGTGGCCGCGGGCCGAGACCATCTCCGGAGCCATGTACTCGGGCGTGCCGCAGATCGTGTACGTGCGCATCTCGTCCGGCAGCTTCTTCATGTGTCTACAGAGAGAGGAGGTGAGGTCAGTTCAGATCCCATACTACAGTAGTGATGGAGTGGCCGTACCTAAAGTCGTGGAGCTGCAGGAAGCCCTTGGTGTCGACCAGGATGTTGTCGCTGCTCAGGTTTCGGTACGCGTAGCCGGCGTTGTGGATGTACTCGAGCATGAGCAGACACTGCGCCGCGTAGATGCGCGCCGTGCTCTCGCTGAAGCGCGTGAGCTTCTCGTCGGCCAGCAGCGCCGACAGCTCCGCGACCATGGCCGAGTCGAACGAGATGTACAGCGCCTTGTCGTCCTTCCACGTCGCCACCATCTCCGGCACAAGCGGCGTGTCCAGGCGGATCGTGCGGTGGGTCGCCAGGTACTTGGTCACTTCGTCGATCTTGCGTTCCTTCTTGACCTGGCGCAGCGCGAACACGTTCACGGTGTAAAACCGCTGCGGCTCCGACACGCTCTGGTACACAGCCAAGTAGCCCGTGTCCGTGGTCTGCACGACCGAGCGGAACCTCATGTCCTGCGGTCTCAGTGGGCCCATGACCGTCGACAGGCGACGCACCGTTGGACTGTAGATCAGGTTCTTGACCGCAGTCTCGAAGTTGTGGCGCGCCTCGCGCTGCTGGCGGTCGGCCTCGATCATATCCTGAAGGGAGCCCAGCACTTCTTCAAACTCTCGGCGCCCGACCTGCAGCAGCTTCGTGCGGCCCACAGAGATGACGTTGGCGGCTCGCGGCGCGTCGTTGAGCAGCGCTCGCTCGCCGAAGTACTGGTTCTTCTTGAGACGCAGCACTTCGCGCGAGATCTTCTTCTTCGTCTCCTTGTCTTCCTCCCAGATCGTACAGATCACAGCGCCCTCTTGGATCACGTAGAACGTGTTGCCCACGTCGCCCTGGTTGATGATGTAGTCGCCGTCTTGGAACGTGACCTCGCTCAGGTTGTTGGCGAGACGCTCGAGCTGCGACTGCGTGAGCGTCTTGAGCACGTCCACTTTCTTGAGCGTCTGCACGAGCACCGACGTCGGCGCCTTGATGAACACGCGGCGGAAGGCACGGCAGTCGATGCCCCACAGCACACCAGGAGACAACGCGATGATGGACGACGACCGCGGCGCGTTGTGCATGAGAGCGAGCTCTCCGAAGGATGCGTACTGGTTCTCCTCCTGCTGCTTCTTCTCCATGTACGTGTGCACGACGCTCTCCTTGGCGCCCTGCTCCTCGTCGTCACTGCGCACGGTCACCTGGAAGCTGCCCGACTCGACGATGTAGAACTTGTCGCCCGGGTCGCCCTGCTTGATGACCACGTCGCCCGAGCGCACCGTGATGCGTTCCATGACCGCGTAGATGTCCTCCTTCTGGATCTTGGTGAGCTGCCGGAACAGCCAGTTGTCTCTCGTGATCTTGTGGATCATCTCCATCTCCTCTGGCGTCTTCTTCACGATGTGGTCGCCCACGCGGTACGCCAAGTCCTCCTCCTTCACGAGCTGCGCCATGTCCTTGCGCATCTGCGCACGCCGCTTCTCCTTCGACATACCACGACGCACAGGCCGCAGTTGCTTCTCCAGGGCGTGCTCGCTCTGCGCGCGAGGGTCTCGCTTGGGCGGCAGCGCCTCGCCAGAGAACTTGAAGTGCACGCAGATGATCGTGATATCGTCCGTGCGCAGCTCGTACGTGAGCCAGAGCCGGTAGGACTCGGCCACGACCTTCTGACACGCCTCCAGCGGGTCGTCGTACTGCTGCACCATGTCCACGACGGCCTGGCTCGTGAGGAACTCGAACACGCCGTCGCTGGCCACGACCACGAACTTGTCGTCCTCCGTGAGCTGCAGCGACGTGATCTCCGGCACGGCGATCACGCCCAGCGTCTCGGCGATCTCGTCGCCGATGCTGCGAGTGAACGCCGTGCCCGGGAACGCGCCGTACGGCGACCAGATCCGCGGCGGATCGCCGTCCTCGTCCACTTGGTCGTTGAGGTTGGCTGCCCAGTTGTCGTGGATCGGCGCGATGCCTTCGAGCTGGTCCATCGTGAGCACGCGCGCGCCGCTACGCTTGACGCGCTCGCGCTCATCCGATCGGTACGGCGTCTGGTCCACACTCAGCGGCTGAGCCGTGAGCTTGCCTTCGCTCATGGTCGCGATCACGGCTCGCGAGTCGCCGACGTTGGCGATGTGGATGGTCTCGCCATCCACGAACAGGCAGATCGCCGTCGTGCCGCTCAGCGAGTCGTCGATGCGCGAGGCGTGGAGCTTGGCGTTGGTGTCCTCGAAGGACTTGGAGTAGGCCTCGAGGAACGAGCAGTACTTCTTGTCGAGGATCTTGACGAGGCGCTCGGGACACTCCTTCTTGGCAAACATGGAGCACAGATCGCCCGTAGTGCCGTGGCCGTCGTACACCCCGAAGTACATCTTGCTGTCGTCGCCGTTGAACGACGGGATGATCGTGTACGCGTCTTGATTGGGCTTGTCCAGCGCGTCCGGGTAGTAGCCGCGCTGCGATACGAACGCGTGCTGGATGCTCAGGCGGTCGGTGATCTTGGTGCTCATGGCCTTGGGCGAGCACACGATGCGGCTGTTGATCTGGTCCTTGGTGAGCGGAGACCGAGTCGTGGCCTTGCCGTTGGCGCCCACGCCCGGCCCGCCCATGGGCGAGACCTTGGCCTCGGCCCCGCCTTCACCCGAGCGCTGTAGCAGTGACGCGCCGCAGCCCATGGCGAGTCAGTCTGTGTGCGAGGGTTGAGTCGAGCGTGTTGAGTGGACTGTGGACTTGAGGTTTCCACGTCGATGTCGATGGCAATGAGATGGTCGCAGCGTCTACTCACACGCGTGGGGACAAACGGCAACGCTGTCCGTGCCTCCGGGCGGCGGCGGTTCACAGCTCTTGGCCAGCACGCAATTATAGGGGACGCCTTGAAACGTCTTTGGGGCCGTGACCTCACTATCAATAGCGACGCAGAGAACGGCAGCAGCTTCCCATCAAGCAGTCGGTGTTACGAGGCGTGGAACACCCTGCCTGCGCGTAGCATAGCGAACATGTAGTCTATTCGGGTCTCAGTCATTGGCGTGCTTTACGTGGTGGTAGTGGTAGTCTCCTCCTCCTCTTCACGGCTGCTCGCCGATGCCTCCGTCGTCTCCCTTGGCGACGGCGCCCTCGGGGCCCTTGCCGCGTGCCAGCTCCGCTTGCTCCTCCTCCCCTAGCAGCTCCGTGTCCTCGTGGATGAAGCGCTCGGTCGTGCCCTTGGTCATCTTGACCACCGCCAGTGGACTGTAGATCTCCTGGTTGTTGAACCACTTGCAGCTCACGTACTGGACGTCGCACTTGTTGTAGTGGATCATCTTGCCCACCGTCTTGTCCTCGCCGTAGTCCAGGCCATCTAACCGCACGAACACGGGCTTGTCCACGAGACACTTGAGCAGCTCGTTGCCGATAAAGTACGAGCCGCCCGTCGCGAACACGTACGAGTTGGCGTTGGTGGCGTCGCCGATGTTGACGTGCATGTCGCCCGCATAGCACGAGCCCAGGTTCTTGCACTGCTTCATGCACTGGTAGTAGTGCGGCCAGAACATCACGGCCTCGTCGTCCTGCTTGAAGAAGTGGTGCTGCGGGCCCGTGTTGTGCACGTGGGTCATGATCGTCACGGTCTTGTTGTGGAGGTTCAGGTAGCTGTCCACGCCCGTGTGGCGCACGACCGACAGCGTCTCGTCCAGCGGCTTGGGGATGACCACGTCTTCGTGGGCGAACAGCACTGAGTGCGGCGACGCGATGAAGCCCACGAAGTCCCAGTTGGTCTTGCGGCTCACGAAGATGACGCGCCGCGTGTGCTGCAGCAGCGAGCGCGTGAACTTGTCGCTGAGCGAGACCTCGCTCGTGGGCAGCACGGCCGCTGTGTAGCCCATGCGCACGTGCAAGAAGAACACGAGCACCTGGAAGTAGTAGCCCAGCACGAAGGCCGCGACCAGGGCGAAGGCCACGGTGCGGCGCGCGCCCCAGCGCTGCACGGGGTCCCAGCGGCCGCTGGAGCGCACGCGCGACCGCGAGTGGATCTTGCGCTCGCTGGCCAGCAGCCCCAGCTCGCTGTCGTCGGCGCCGCTCTCCGACGCCGCGCGTGTGAGCGTCGCTTTGCGCTGGAAAGTGGGCAGCTCCGCGTCGTCTCGGGACAAGTACCGCACGTTGTGGGTGTCGTAGGCGCCGCCGGCCGCCGAGGAAGAGCCCGCCATGTGTGCTGTGGTGATGGAGGAATGCAGGCAGCGAGTGGGGACGTCGTCGAGTGATGGAGAGTCGAGATATGCACGCGCCAACGTGGCGTCGGAGCCGGCGATGATGAGGAGGTCACGAGTGCAGGGATGGAGGCGTCAGTGT
>JAADVL010000549.1:0-21695 GCA_023334995.1 Pythium sukuiense | reverse complement strand
CTCGAAGATTGCATGGGACGATGAAGGTATCGATATCCAGCATCTCTGTCCGCAGCGACCCTCCCTTGTAGTCGACATTTGTCAACACCACCAAGACACCCCCTCCTCGATGGATGAGTGCAAGCGAGTGCGACAAATCATGTCGGCTCTGGCGACGTTGGTCTCATGGGCTGACCAGGTGCGTCCTTGGGACGACCTGAACCTGAAGTTTTGGAAGCGCGTGCTGGGCTTCTATGCGAAGAAAGGCACCACGGATTCAGAGTGAGCGGGCAAGTAGGCGCGGTCTGTCAAAGCAAGCGGAGTCCAAGTTCGTCTCCACGGCTCGCAGCTTGTGATGCACCGACAGTCCGCAGCTCTGGAGGCGTTTCTGTGCGAGGCAGAACCTGCTGGGTGTGCGCTGACGCCTGTGTCGGTCAGCTTCTCGTTTCAAGACCACACCATCACGATGGATCAAATGCAGTGGCTCCACGAGCTTCTCCGACCTGTGCAGACAAACCACATCGGCCAGGGTGGTACTGGTACACTGGGAACCAAGGCGTTGACAGTGGGATCTCTCCGCTTCCACTTCGCCACCCTTGACGATTGCAGGCTCAACAGACTTGCATGCATCCTCGAGGACCCGACGACGCCTCCCATCGACGACTGTGGCTCCATACCACCTCGCCAAAGACGGAGGCCGAGTGCAGCTCGCAAACCTACTTTGCCGCGTTCAGACGCGTGATGGCGGCCGCTCTGACCGCGAAAGGACCCATTGACACAGCCGATGTCTCCCTGTCACTGCAATGGCACAGCCATGTCACGATTGAAATCATCAGTGCGCTACACAACGCCCTGCAGAGCGCGACACGGCCACTGCGACGACTCTCCTTAGCGCATATCAACATCGACGGCGCTCATGCGGCGAAGCAACTCGGGTGTCTTCTGTTCTCTCCTCCCCGGGCCGTCAGCAACGGCAGCCTGATCAACATCAGCAGCCTCGACTTTATGAAACGATGGTGTCGACGGCCTTCCATGGTGGATCAAGTCTTGGTGGGCGTGGCCGAGCACGTGCAAGAGACTGTTGCGAGAAGCCGTCGAGACGGAGTGCGAGTCGAGTGCCAGTGCTTTGCTCTCGACGTATTTGACGGCAATGCGTTGACAGAGATGCTGCCGACCAAGCTCGATCCAGAGCGATTCTACGCGGTTGTGTCGGCCACTGACGACGGCAAGATTGGCCTCGAGATTCCATCGGATAGTCGTGGACTCATTGGCTGGGTCAGTGTGGAAGCCGTCTCAGGCGTTCGCACAGCGAAAGGCCGGTGTCTTGTTCGATGCAACTTCACTAGCGTGGTCGCAGATCGCTACAGTCCGTTGTTCGCACCGTTGATCCGCGTGGTCGGGAGGAATCTGCAGCGTCTCGTGCTTCGGATGCGTGCGTCTCAAGAGCTGTTTCGTTTGATGGAAGGCTGCGTGAATCTCCAGCAGCTAGCCACGTCCAAGCCTCGTCACGTCTACGAGGGCGAGTATCCAGTTGAAGACTGCTGCTTGGCCACGTTGCCATCTTCGCTTCAGATGCTGAGCTGCTCAGGTGGCAGATCGAAGCTGCGTGACATTAGGAGCCTCGCCAAGTTGGCTAACCTTCGCTACCTCGTACTGAGAGGCAACGGCACGGTGGTAACAGCAGAAGACCTGACGAGCCTGCTGCACGTTGTTGAAACGGCCCCCAGACTCCAGCAAGTCGAAGTGGATCTCCTCAAGAGCACGTGCAAAAGTTTGAAACTCCAACTGGACGCGTATCGCCGCGAGGACACCTCCGTCGGCACGAAGACTGCGTTCCTTAGTGTACTCAGTCAGCTGGGGCAATGGAATCCGGAGCGGAGCCCCATTCCCGAGGAGACGATCGTCTCGATTCTTCAGTTTGCGGGTGGAATGTCGTGGCCTGTGGTGAACTGGTGCTGATGATGGTGAAGGCACGGTGGCTTGCTTGACGAGAGTCATCCCAAAAATAGCACCGACAGAAGACAAGGTGTCATCATTTCATGGTCCTTTGATTCTGATCCGTCAATCATCAACTACAGTATCGGATACACCGCTGGAGTCCTTGCTCATCTATCAAACGCGAGCTTGCATGCAAGGCCCAGCAGGCAGTGAAAGCGACTGTGGAAACGAGAGAAGGAATGGACGCATCAAGAGAAAACCGTGTGAAGTGTCTTTCGCTCACTGCCATCAGCTCACTGCCATCAAACGCCATCGATGGAGTCCCTTGACCTCGAAGCATTTGCCATTTCTCATTCTCGCTGTCTAGAAGCATGACGACGACACGCCACGATCGTCAGCATCATCTCGCAGGCCACAGAACAGCAGTCGCACACAGGCTCGCAACACGGACTGCCGCAGAGGCGCTGCTGAGAAAAGAGAAGCGAAGGAAACACCTCGAGCGCGGGCTCGACGCGACCCTCACGACCCGATCCGATGATGTGTTTGTCGATATTGAACGCATGTGTCCCCGCCAAGCCTCCATCGTTGTTCAATTGGACAAGGCTCACGAGGAATCGTCTGCTAACGTACCAGAAGTCAGTCCGTCAGCACGCCCTTGACTGCGGTCGTGTCGTTGACTTCGTCGGCGCGCCAACTTGCGCCTTGGCCGGATGTATCTCTCCAGTTTTGGACGCGTGTGCTGCGTTCAAACATGGTGGACGGTACTGTGGACTGCGTGTGGATTAACATGTGGGTGCGCTTCGTCAAGGCGAATGGTATCCATTGGACCCTGCACTGATCGGGAACGTCGATCTCAATAGAGACGCAGCAAGGGCCACTGAGTCAACTCCTGTGTGAATCAGAGCCCGTGGGTTGCCAATCGCTACCCGTTTCCGTCGGTTTGCAGTTGGAAGCATGCCAGCTTTCAGTGAGCCTTCTCAACTGGCTCCACGAAGTGCTCAAGTGTGTGGCGATCCACTACGGCGAACAGCGCGTTCTACGCCAGATAATCGCCTCACCGTGCGAGCTCTTCTTCTGAATGGGAACACTCTCCCTGAGGGTGAACTCGTCGCGCTAGCTGAGCTGCTGGTGGATCCAGCGACCAATCCGATCGGCGAGATCGAGCTGAACAATACAATGCCAGCCAGCGAAATCGAGATTATCTCGGAGAAGTACATGGCAGGGCTCGAGTGTGTGCTGACGGCGGCGTTCACGTCAAAGGCGCCAAATGATACGGTCGGCGTGACGCTTTCCCTGAGTTATCATGCCTGTTTCCGGTCAACACACATCGCTGCTCTTCATCGTGCCCTCAAGTCTGCCTCAAGGCATCTCCAGAGACTCTCGCTAACGAACGTCACTGTCTTTGGCAGAAACGCAACGACGCGACTCGGTGAACTCTTCTTCTCACCATTACACGTTGTGACAGCCGACAGTGAGATCGATCTCAGTGGCATTTTGTTCCACGACAAGCAAGGTGGTGATGCTCAAGGCGAGTTCTTCCTAGGCCACTTCGAGTGTGTGAAAGCGGCTATGGTCTCGTGGCGCTACGACGGTCTTCTGCTTCAATGCCGAGTGTTTCAAGTGGACGTATTCCGTGACAAGCAACTGACAACGCGCCTGCCGCTCCTGCTCGACACTCGAGCCTTTTACACCATCCACAAGATCAGCACCTACGGTCGAATCCAGCTCGTTCTTCCAGAATCTGAGCTGGAAAACGGACAGGCTTTTGGCTGGATCAGCCGCAGGATCATTGCTGCTATGCGTACAATAGATGGCAAGCCACTTGTCGACTGGAACTTCTCCGGACTGATTGGGACTCCAGTGCCTTTTATTCAGCGTGTGATCGAGATGGCAGGAGTCCAGTTGCAGCGTATTGCTCTGCGAGGCCGCTGGCTTGGGCAAATCCTCGGTCGTCTCAGTTGCTCGAATCTCCAGCAGCTGAACCTTGCGGGATCCACCATCACTGATGTTGCTCACAACGACGTTTGGATATCCAGAGTGGCGAGCACGCTTCGTGCCTTGGATATCTCGCACTGTCAGGTAGATGAGCCGTTCGTGCAGAGTCTCGAGCGACTGTCGCGACTCCAATATGTCTCCCTCACAGGCGTCTACAGGTCTCCCTCGAAGAGCGACTGGTGGAAATGTGAGAGCCCCAGCATTCAGTACATCGAGGCTGATCGGTCTCTAGGCCAACGAGACGACCTACAACGGCTGCCTTGCAAGCTTCATCGCCGTGATTGCATTCTTGACAGCACGAAGGCCGCCTTTCTCAGCGTACTCGACACCTTGGAGAGCCGGCACAAGACCTGGCAGCACATCAGCATGGAGGCTATCGTCTCCATTCTACAGTACGCAGGCGATCCGCTGAGCTGCATCCTGAACTGGAGCGGAGAGCTCATCAGGAAAAACCTCAGTGCGTGATGGATACTGCACAACTGCAAGTGCAAACCTCGACGATCTTGAAGCCAGTGTTGAAGTATGTATTTCAACCAATCATAATCATTCAACCTGCTTTAACCATCCAATCAAAACGCTTTGTAGGATTTCAACCAATCATCGTACGAACTAGGAGAAAGGCCATCAACAGCAACCCGATCTCGTTTTGGTTCTATATTTCTCGGTATTCTCCGATTCTCCACGATGGCCAAGAAGCCGTCGCACCACCGCCACGGCAAGCGCCACCGCCACCGCCGCCGCAGTGCCTCATGCCCCACAGCTATGGACGTCCCTCAGGCTTCTTCCGGCGTGGCACACCCGCCGCCAGTCACTTCACGAGAGGCTGAAGAAGCTCTTCTGGGCGACTGGAACCGCTGGTTGAAGCTCATGCGAGCACTCGACCACGCACTTTCCATGCGGTATGACGGCGCGTTCATGGACGCAGAGCGCCTCTGTCCTCGCGAGGCCTTCATCGTCGTCCACTTGGACAAGCGACTCACGTCGGATCCTCCGGATGATCTCGGCCCGCAACGAGAGACGATCACGCGCATCCTGAACGCGACTGCGGAGATGAGCGAGTGCGCGGAGCGATTACGCCAGTGGGATGACTTGAGCCTGCGCTTCTGGTCAATGGTGCTCAGTTCGTGCATGGTTCAGACTCCTACCGACAGCGCGTGGGTCAACAAGTGGGTGCGCTTCGTGAAGATCCACGGCGTCCGCGTGCTGCTGCGTTGGAACGGAATCTCGAGGCGAGTGGAGACGTTGGAAGGCCCGCTGGATGAGTTTCTTGCCAAGAATCGCGCGTTCTCGCTTGGATTGGAGCTGCAGTCGTGCAGCCTGTCTGTGGAAAACTTGCGGTGGGTGCATCGTCTGCTCAAGAACCGAGACTCTGAGGAAGCCAGCCGCGATTCGGTGCGAACTCTCTATTTGAACGACAACACAATGCGCGCCGACGAACTCAACGCGCTTGCCGAACTGCTGGAAGATGCGGCTTCGACTCCGATTGAGGAACTACAGCTCAACAACATAATGCCAACGGTCGCATCCGACTTCACGGCGGCATCCTTCGTGGCAGCGTTCCGACGTGTCATGGCAGCATTCTTCACTTCCAAGGGGCCGGTCGATTCAAGTGGAGTCTCACTCTCGCTGGAGTCGCACAGCGAGTTCCGCTTCGAGCAAATGGATGCCCTCTACAGTGCTCTACAGAGCAGCTCGCGGCCCCTAAAGATGCTCTCCTTGGCGAATGTGCGCGTCGTCGGGAACAGAGCGGTCAAGCAGCTCGGTCGCCTGCTCTTCTCGCCGCTTCTCATGGTGGAGGGCGGCAGCGACCTCAACATCAGCTCCATCCAGTGCTATGATGCGTTTCATCAGGACAGCACACGAGTCGCAGTCCGAGCGGCACTATCAGAGCTAGTGAAGGACGCACTATCGGAGCACCATCGTGACGACGATCGAGTTGCATGCCAGTGCTTTACACACGAGGTCTTCCGCGATGAGGCAATGGCCGAGTTGCTCGCCCTGACCACGATCAACCGACAAGAATGCTACACCGTCAAGGACGCGAGTGACTCCGATAAGATCTGTATCGTTGTTCGCGAGGCAGAGGCGGGATCCAGTCCTCTCGTCGGCTGGATTAGCACCCACAGTATCGCTTCCGTACGCTCTGCGGACAACCGCCGACTCGTGGGATGGGGTTTCTCCGGGCTGATCACCGACGGTGCTGGTGACTCGCCGAGTCTGTGCATGCGTCTGATGGAAGTCGCAGGTGTCCACCTCCAGCGTCTCGCAATGCGAGGAGATGCGGTCTTGAACTGGACGCCCAAGAACGTGGCCTCGCTTGAAGGCTGTGTGAACCTTGACCAGCTGAACGTCTCCAAGTCGAACGTCTACGAGGACTTCCGAGCGCCATTCTGGGATATTCTGTCGTGTCGCCTGCTCTCCTCGCTTCGCGTGCTGGACATCTCCGACTGCTACGTGCACACCGACTCGATTGCGAGTCTGGCCAAGCTGAGTGGCTTGCGGTGTCTCTCGCTGCGTGGCAGACGCACTGACTGGTTCACGAAGATCGAGAAGCTGGTGCCTGTGCTCCGCTCGCGCTGTCGCCTCCAGTACATCGAGATGGATTACCCTCCGAAGGATGATACGAGTCGCAGAGTGAATTTGGACGTGGGCCTTCGACGCGTCGCCGTTCCTCAGGCCACGAAGATGGCGTTTCTGAGCGTTCTCACGCGTGACGAGACCCAGGATCCGAGCCGGAAGCGTCTAAGCGAAGAAGTCGTCGTCTCCATCCTCCGATATGCAGGTGTGGTTTCTTTCTGCACCATCAATTGGTGCCATCCACGTTGGCTCGTGCCGCCTCCGTCCTGGGGATGATCCGATTGCCACGTTGAAGTGGTCTCATTTTAGCCAATCAGACGTTCACATTTATAGCCAATCAAAAGCTTTTGATTGTAGTTTTGACCAATTGAGGAGGAGGATTTACCGGTTTTGGACCGGTTTTTCCTCATTCCGATCGGCTCCGACCCCCATGTTCACGTTCATCTTGGTCTGTGTGTGTGACATCTCAAGAAGCCAGGAACAACAAGCGCGAGCTCCTCGACGAGACGAGAATGCCGGCGTACCACTCGACGTTCAATGAGCTGCAGACGCAGGAGGCCTGCGGATGCGCCATCCTGCCCATCAAGACGCGCTCGCGTGGCCCTGCGCCGCCGGCGCCCGACGGCCAGGACGACATCGTGGACGAGATCATCCAGCTCTTCCGCGCGAACGTCATGTTCACCAACTACGAGATCAAGGGAGGCGCCGACCGCGTGCTGGTCTACGGCACGCTGTTCGTGCACTTGTGTCTGAAGAAGCTGGACAAGTGCGCCACCAAGGCTGACGGTGCGGTTGCGAGGCTGGATGCTGAGTCGTTTGTGGGTGAGGCTTGATCCACTGACGATGGTTCTTTGTCGTAGCGATCCGCGTTCTGCAGCAGACTGCGGTGGATAGCTTCGCGATTCCAGGCGACTCTAGCTTCCCCCTGGGCGGTCTCGTGCGTGCGCCGTCGAGTGCGAACGAAGCAGGTGCGTGGAGGCTAATGATGATCGCATGGTAGACTGGGATATTGATGTGGGTGTTGTCGGGTTTCGACAGAAACAATCCGCGGCTTCTTGAAGCAGCTTCGAGAGTCGATTGCCTTCCGTCTCCCTGAGGAAGTGTACCTCGATGGCACGCGCAGCAAGTGGTGGATGCTGTTTGCCAAGCGAAAGTTCATGAACAAGGAGCTCCAGCGTTAGGTAGGATTCTCCTGCCCCCAAACTCTCTGCGACTTGGCGATCGTCGCTCGAGTTTTGCCGCCTCATCGCCCTCGCGAGCGATCCAGCCAAGCGACCAAAAGTCCATGAGTATCGAACCATACAGACTCTCTCTCTTTTCTTTCTGTTTTTCACACGGACTCTTTCTCCATTCCTATCCTCTGTCTCCGTGGCACTGTAGTATCTAGGAAAATTCCGCGGCCGTGGCGCTGAACTCCTGGTCGATCTTGATAAAGTTCTGGAGCCACGCATTCTGTGGCGCGACCTGTTGCAGCTGCAGGGCGAACTGCTGGAACGGCTTGCCCAGATGCGAGCTGACGGCGATGAGGTTGACCAGCGTGTCCTCGTTGGTCTGGTCCTTGTTCAGCGCCTCCATGAGTAGACGCTCGGCCTCGACGTAGTTCTTCATCGCCATGAACGCGGCCGCAGCTCCGTTCAGCAGCAGCGGCGTGGCGCCGAATCGGTCCGAGAGCTCCTGGAAGTGGAGCGTCGCCTCGTCCGCCTTCTCACCACCCTTGCACGTGAGCACCCAGGCCTGCGCGAGCTGCGTGAGCGTCGAGTCTTCTTCAATACGGCGCATCTCCTGAACCTGCTTGTGGGCGAGATCCAAGCGGTCTAGCTGCAAGTACAAGTGCACGATGTACAAGTGGTGCTCGAGCGTGTTGCCCTTGGTGAGCACGGACAGCGCGTCCGAGAGCTTGCCCTCACGCGAGAAGATCATGCCAGCGACCAGCAGCAGGTGCGGGTTCTCGCCGCTGTTCGGGTCGGCCAGCCACTCCTTGAGCGTGAGCTCGATCATCTCGCGGTCGCCGTTGTTCACGTACGTGGCGAGAAGCTTGACGGCGCTCAGAGAGATGGGCGTCGTCGCCGAGTCCGGGATGCTGTGGAGCACCTGCGCGACGTTTCCGAGCCCGAGCTGCGCACGGTACAAGTACACGTCTCGCTCCTGGCTCAGACCGTCACGCAAGTGGTTGAGCATGTTGCCTTCGCTGAGGGCATTCTGGTAGTTGCCCACCCACAACTGGTTCTTCAGCGTGAACAGATCGTCCGGCTCGGCCATTTTCCCCTTGTTGTGGTAGATGCGTTTGTAGCTCTTCACTTGCCACTTGGCAGATAAAGGGGGATTTGAGGGGTACACGATATATTCCTTCTAATTACGAGTTACGCTTTTGCAGCTTCAGTTCACTGGTTACGCTTTTGTAAAGTACGATATCGTTCTTTATCGGATAGCTACAGTGCTAGTGCGAACTTAGTGGAAGTGAGGGGGTGGAAACCTCCATCTCCAAAGCGGTGGGGACCAAAGCTCCAAGGTGTCGTGTGGGCGGGAAGAAGCACCTCGAAGATGTCGTCGCCAGAGGCCAGCAACAGCAGCAGCGAGGATGAATTCGACGTCACTGCGCCTATGAGTAAGCCCGCGAACGGCAGTGGAGCTGGCGGCGCGTCGATGTCCGAAGCCGACAAGAAAAAAGCGGCCGAAGTGGACAAATTGTTCAGCGACGACGAGGACGACGACGCCGATAGCGCCGAAGAGAAGCCTCCAGCGAAGGCGGCGAGTAGCAAGGTGAATGGAGGAGACGGTGGCTCGTCGGATGAGGACGACCGTGATAAGGAGAAGGAGATGGAGGACCTGTTCGGCTCGGATTACGACTCAGAAGAGGAAGAGTTCAAGGCCAGCGGCATCAAGGAGTCGCCTGTCCGGGAGGAGAACCGCGTCTCGCAGGACCTGTACGCCGAAGACTCTGGTGTGAGTCACGGCGGAAGCCACTCGAATGAGATGTGGCTGCCCAAGACCCCGAAGGCGCCCAAGACGGCGCAGTACTTCATCAGCAAAATGCCCAACATCCTGCGCCTCGTGCCGGAGGCGTACACGAAGCACGCCATTGAGGAGGAGATGCGTAACCCGTCGGACGAGATGCTGTACCGTAACTACGTGCGCTGGCGCTACCAGCGTGATGACAGTGGCCGTGTGAAGCTGGACCCAAAGACGAAGGCCCCGTTGCGCGAGTCGAACACGAAGCTCGTGCAGTGGGAAGACGGCACGTTCACGATGTTCGTGGGTAAGGAGGCGCTGAATCTGTCGCGCCAGAAGATCCCGAACTCGTTCCTGTTCGCGAACGTCGTGTCGAGTGACAAGCCGCAGGCCGACGAGGATCCGGAGGCGCCAGGTCAGGAGACGGTGCTGGAATGCCACGGCCGCCTGAAGGAGAAGCTCACGATCCGACCGACGACGACGTCCAGCAAATCCCACAAGAGCCTCACCATGTCGATGCGTGCCAAGCACAACAAGGGCGTGCAGAAGATCAAGCAGTACATCTCGGAGCTGGACGGTGAACGCGAACAGGAGCAGCGAGCCAAGATCAACGACGACCGCCTGCGTCTACAGAACCGTAAGAAGGGACGCCAGACGTACGAGTACGACACCCAGCGTTCGTCACGCATGGACGCGTCGTTTTTGGAAGAAGGGTACGATGGTGTGGAGTACGACGACGGCGAGAACGTCGCAGCGATCAAGGAGCAGTTTGGTGGCCGCAGTCGCCCAAAGACTGGCGCTGCCGCGCGCAGACCCGCGCCGGCGGCTCGTCGTCCCTCGGCCTCTTCGTTCCGTGGTGACGGCTTTGACGAGTACAGTCGCAGCCGTGCACGCGAAGAGGAACGGTCCGACAGTGAGCAGGACCAAGCCGAAGAGGAGCAAGACGAAGAGGAAGAAGAGGAAGAGATCATGCGCAGCGTCAAGAAGCGACGAACTGTGGACGAGGAAGACTCGGATTAGCAACAGAGCAGATTGTATTCGGTCTATTCAATACCATCCATCCATCCATTTTTTTTACTTCTGCGTGAAGAACGCGCAGCTATCCCACACGCCACGGAAGGCGTCCGACACAGCCTCCCGGATCTCGCTCACGATCTCCTTCTCGGGGGTCACGTCGTTCCAGCGCGAGCGCGTCTGCAGCGCCTTCACGTAACGAAGCACTCCCAGGTCGCCCTGTGGCACAACCATCATCAAAGTTCCCTTCTCGAGGACGTCGTCGCGGAGTTGGCGTAAAAGAGCATCCACTTCAGCGCAGTACGCCTCCTGTCGATCCATCCACTGCTCGTGCTTCAGTACGAACTCTCTCGCTGCAGGTTGGTCGCTGACCTGGTTGATCTCGAGCCAGCAAACGTCGTCTCGTCGCTTCGTTGCGGCCTTGACACTTTCAAGCAGTGCACTGGAGTCGAAGCCGGAATGTGAGACATCGGAAATCGAGGCATTCTCGTCACACGCATCTTTCTTCTGGACAGCCTTTGCGTGGTTCGATGGGTCATGAATGTTGTCTTGATGGTGGCCACTCGCGTACAGTTCCCACGCCTTCTTCTCCTCGTAGATCCATTCGCCAGACAGTTTGTGCTCGTACTTCAACATCGTGAGGCGCTTCTTGCGAGCAACGAGCTTGTCTGGAAGCGTGTCGTAGGCAGTGCTGAAGAAACCGACGTCAGGAATTCCGTACAGCGGACCTCTTCGCACTTTCTGGATCAACAGCTCCATCGCAGCGCGGGCATCTTCAGCCGAGTCGTGGCCGTCCTGGAGCTTTGTCTGAATGTTCTTGCCCAAGTACGTCTTCGTCAGCATCTTCAGCGACGCTCTGAAGGGGAACCCACGTTCGTGAGGGTACAGAATGGCCGTGTCAGCGATCTTCAGGTGCACGATGCGGAGTGCACGCAAGTCGCTCGAAAGAGAATGGCCCACGAGGATCGTGTCCTCGAACAGAAACTTTTCGAGCAAATCACGTTGCACGTCAGCCAGGATGGTGCGTGTCGACGCGAGGATCTCCTCTGTGATGCCGCTGAACTGCGTGTGGTAGTTGATGATAGTGCTTCGAGGCTTCACCAAGTGATCGTACACAACTTCGCCCACGGTGTTGACGATGGTGATGCGCGTGAGCTCCATGCCAATGTCAGTCTCACACATTTCACAGTCCAGCGCGTACACAGCTGGATGTGCGTTCACGTTCACTGGTTCGTCGGAGGGATCTGTTTCTGAGGGTGAAGCAGGTCTTGCTCCTGTCTTCACGTAGATATCCCGCGTAGCACCGCGTGTTTCCTTCATGAGAGCAGCCTGCTCAGCGTTGACGTCCACGGGAAACAAGTGGTGAGCGAGCTCTTCAGGTGACAGCACGTATGGCTCAAAGTCGGACATCTTCAAATCGCGCACGTCAAACTCCGCCTTCATGGGTTCATCTTCGCCATCCACGCCAGTCGTAGCCTTCTTCGTCTCTTTAGTTACGCAGACGATCGAGCCGCTCTCGTCACGAGGTACGTTCGCGAGCGTAGCTTTCACCAGCGACATGCGGATGCTACGCGACTTGTCGCTATCCATCCGCTGGCGCTTCGTCATCATGTGATCAGGAGCTTCGTGCGCGTACGTCTTGTCTGTCGCAGCTTCCGTGGTGAAGTAGTGCATGGACGCGTCTTCAGCCACCAACACGTCGAGAATGAACGAGTCGTCGTCCAGATCGTCTTCTGTGACGACGCCATCCGCTTCGTCGGCCTTGTTTCGCTGTAATCGCCACTTCAAGTGGAGGAGATCCCCGTCCAACTCCCACGTGCCTCCCTGTGGCTGGCTCTTGCGAGTGAACACTCCCGTTGGCTGGAGAACCACTTCGTCACTCCAGCCCACCGAGTGGCTCATCAGGAATGTCAGCTCGTGGCCGTAAAACAACTCGTCGGTCGGCAGTTCCCTACAATATCAAAATGCACGAAAGCAAACTGTCAGTCAGTACACTAAACATGGTCTCCTCTGTCTGGCAGGAGCTACGTACTTGGTGTCGACCGGAGGCTTGGGGAATCGGTATATGAGCTGTGGTAGAGGCGCTTCACGGCGCTTGTCCTGAGACGCATTCGACAGCATACACGGCACAGACGTACAGCCGTCGAAGAACGGCAGGTCGGGTCGGTATCGCTGCAGTACGGATGGATGCAAGTTGCCTAGTAACACGATGCACACTTTCGCTGGTGGCGGGTGGTTTGGCAGCAGCGAATCCATCAGAAACGGACTCACGCTCGGCTTTTGGTCCATCACGTTGAGCACGATGTCCCGCAAGTCGTCCACGTCCAGGCGCTTGCGCGAGCGGCTCGTAAACGCCTCGATCCACTGGCTGAACCCCAGCAGCACGTTGCTCGTCACGACCTGTCGTGGGAAGCGCAGGATCAAGCCTTCGACGTATCGCTCGGCTTCGTGGTCGTCTCTCTTCCTCGGTGCCAGATTACTCTGGTCAGAAGTCGAGTGAGCGTGGCGTGGCTGCGTAGTTCTATCGCTGGATTTCGAGAATCGCTGTCCACTCGACGAGCTGTCGTCCATTTCCGAGTGCGTGCGCTTGCGTGGGGCGTCGTGGATGCTAGGAGACGGCGTACGGTACCCGCCGGCAGTAGGAGCTCCATATCCAACGGGTCTTCTTGGCAGCGCGGGCATCAGCGGCTCTCTACTAGCTTGAATGGAGCGCGGCGCCACTGGTGGAAGCGGAAGCAGCCCCTCTGCCGCGCCGTTTTGAGCAGGCTGTGCCTCATTAGCCGCCGATTTCACCACCACAGGATCAGCAGACACCAGCAATGCACTCTTTTCCACCTTCACAGCCTCTACGGCCGGCTCGGCCTCCTCTCCTTCCTCGAGAATTTCGCCTTCCTCGTAGTCCTCATCTCCGTACGCCGCCATCTTGCTTCTATTGGTGTGTGGGGAAACAACCCTTTCTACCCTGATCATGTTAGGAACCACCTCCTAACTTATCACACCTCTATTGTATGATTTTTGCGATTCAGATACTAAAGGATCCACAGTAGCTCTCCGAAAGAACATAACGTTACCGTAACCTGCACGGTGGGTTCGGTCGGACTCCGAACCCGCCGCCGAAAAAAGGTGCAACCAGACGACAGGGGACTTGGCTTCTCTTGCCCCATTTGACTGTGAACACACCTCCATCCCATCATCCTCCCATCGGCATTCGCGGCCCTTGCGTCCAGTGGCCTCCCACACGACGCCTCCCACAGTTCCGCGGCGGTCCCATTTCCCTCTCGGCGACGCGACGCGAGGAAGGAAGGAAGGCATCCATCGGTGCGACACGTGAGAGACGCAGTGACACAAAACCACTCGTCCAAGAAAGTACAGCACGTCCATCCCATTGCGGTACACGGACGAGAGATCCGACTCCAGCGAGCGTCGCATTGGGCCGCTTTCTGTGTGGACGACAAGGCTGCCACGGGGTTTTCATCTCGTTTGAAGACGGTAGCTGCTTCCGGCGTGGAGATACGAGCATGGGCGGCGTGTACACCAAGGTGCTGGACACGCGGTCGCTGCGGCCGGGTGACCACATCGCGATCTGGGACTACAGCCGCTGGCCGATCTCGTACCAGCACCACGGCCTCGTGTGGGCCTCGGGTGATACGCTCGCGGATATCAAGGTGTGCCATGTATGGAGCCCGCTGGAAGGATACGAGGAAGCACAGGCGGACTCGTGCTTCCGCATCTCGACGCTGGAAGAGTTTCTATACAAGCGCGATGTGAACCACCTGCGGCTTGTGGAGTACCACACGTCCGGGCTTCGCGAGATCATGTCGCGCTGGGGTGAAGTGCACTTGACAAAGAGTGACTTGCCCGAGGTCGTGCTCGCGCGGTGCAAGTTCCTGCTCGGTCTAGGACGTGGTGACTTCAACATCTTCAAGCAGAACTGCGAGCACGCAGCGCACTGGTGTATGACAGGCGAGCAGTGGTGCAAGCAGAACCTCACGAGAGGGAAGGGACGGGTTCCGTTTGAGAGCCGTATTCCCAAGGAAGATGTCGATGCGCTGTACCAGGTAATCGACAACGTTAAGGCGCTGTCCCGCAGCGTCGTGGAGAGCGTGCTCAAGCTCTCCGGACGCCGTGTATACCTCCGCGTGAACGGCGACAAGTACGTCCGCGCTCTGGCCAATGGCCAAGTGGATGTTGTGCCGCAAGGAGACGACCCAGAGAACTGTGGACGCACGGCGTTCCGACTCGAGTGCTACTCGAAGGTCTACAACTGCATCAAAGTGAGCTTCGTGAACGAAGAAACGGGCGACTACATGTTCTCGCGGTCGACGTTTTCGTGCTTCCGGGACCTTCGCATGAAGAGCCCGGTGTGGGTGCGTGGCAAGACCGGCTTGCTGTGGGAGTACTCGTCCCTTGGCAACCTCAAGAGCATGAACCAGCATCGACGCTACGTCGGGATTCGTGAAGGCGACGGTCTGCTTGTGGACGTGAGTATGAGAGGCCAGGCCAGTCGCTTCGAATTCGTGCCGTGTGAGCCGCAGGAGTCTGGTGGATACACGCCTCCTGACATCGAGAAGGTCACTCGGGCCTACAACCACAAGTTCTCCATCGCCAACATGGAGTCGCGCAGCATGCGTGACTTTGAAGCCACACTCCAGAAGACCACCGAGGCTCGATCCGGCTCCGATGTGGTAGAAGTGTGCGCAGTGTAAGGCGATGTCGACTCGGTCATCGGAATCCGAGTTGGCCAGCCGCGCACGCTCGAGATACATATTTTATTGCGGCCGAGTCTACGAACCCACGATGCAGGCCGCACCCTCTGCAGCCATCGCTCTCCAGTGAAGATCCCATTAGGAATAGAACCCGATTGTATAGGGTTCTCACAGTCATGGCAGTGGCCATGGCGGCTGGATTGCAGGAATGGAACGAAAGCTTTCTCATCCTATCTTCTCCTGGGTCTGCACTTCTCTGAGATGACTTACTGTGCATTGGGGAGAATGGCTGTGTGTCCAGTGCGGAAGGCTCCATTTTCGGCCTGGATGTGGGCACGAATCTGATTTAGGTGGTCGTACTGTACGTGCAAGGAGCCGTCCATGCGAAATGGCTCCACGATCCCGATTTACTCCTGGACGAAGGACCAGCCGCCGACTCGGCCGTCCTAAGAAGCCGGAAACCGCCTCACCATCCAGTGGTTGCCATTGGCCCTTCCGATCCATGTATAACATACTGATACCCCACCAGCCCTTGATACATAGTGGGAGGTCTCAGACTGGGATGCAGTGGCAAGACAGCATGAGGAACTCGAGGGTCATTACGTCACACAGCGGTGTGAGGCTGATCATCCCATGCCCCATCTTCAAGTGTGTTGATTGGCTATAATCCATTTTCAGCGCTTCTGATTGGCTAAAAATGAGCATATTGAAGGACCTGCTGCGCCTTGGAGAGGCTTCTTCAAGTGCAATGTGGAGAGGCGGGTCCATTTCCGATTGAGAAGCGCCGTACGTCGGTGATTGGCGGCGTCAGTGGGAGCGTCCTGCAGCTTCGACGCCGACGGCGAGACACCACCGAAAGGCACTGCGTCGCACGGAAATCACTCTTGAACCAACGGCCTCGAGGAGACGCCATGAACGTGATCTACTCAGTCAAGGACTACGTCACGAATGTGTTCGACTTTCACCAGGCGACGGTCTCCGGGGCCATCGACATCGTGGCAGTACAGCATGAAGACGGCACATACCGCTGCACGCCGTTCCACGTGCATTTCGGCAAGTCGGAGCTCAAGAATAAGGCCGAGAAACTCGTCGCGCTGCGCGTGAATGGCAAGCTCATCCAGGGCGTCAACATGAAGGTAAGGTAGGCGCGCGATCCAGAGTCCGTACGGTGTACAGTGTCACTGATATGCTGGTGGCTTTTGTGTGTGTAGTTGGGGGCAGCGGGCGAAGCGTTCTTCGTGGACTCGGTGGAGACGCCAGTAGAGGACGACTATAGCACGTCGCCGCTGGTGAGCCCGTCGAGTGGCGTGAATCTGCCAACGATGCTGTTGCCAGCCAAGCAACCGGCGTCGATCGCAACGGCAGAGACGCCGACTGGACAAAGCACGGACCAGACTGAGTGGCATGACGCGTACCGGTGCGTAGCAGAATTAATTCAGCCCTGAGGTGAAGGTGTTCTCTTGGTCTCACGTGGTTGTGCTGTTGTTGCAGGTTGGTGTCCGATCCACGACCGACACTTCGGCGGGAAGCGAGTGCGCCGTCTGAGCGCCTGACGTGGGGCTGGGGCGCGCTTCCCATCGTACAAGCTGCATCCGTCGCGGACTTGAGTGCCATCACGGATGAATCCAATGCGGATGAAGAGTTCCCGAGTATGGTCAAGAGCGATTCGGTCTACTTTGATGCTGTCGACACGGAGAACCTCCCGCCCATTCCATACACCTCAGGTATTTGCTGTTCTACATGCGAGGATTGTTGACATGGAGGCTCATCGTGGCTGTGGACTGGTAGACCATCCGTGCATGTCACTGTGCGGCCACCTTCTTGACGATGCTCAAACACGGGAGGCTGCCCATGGTATTTTCTCCGAGCACATCATCACGTTCGAGGCGTTCAAGGACAATGCCGCTGAGTACTTGCAGAATCCGGATCTGCGGTTCCTGATCGATGGCAAAATCTGTCCCTTCAACACCGAGATTCAGGCTTACCTGGTGTCGCGCGTGCTGTTCCCAAGCTCCCAGCCTCTCCCTCTGGCGTGCGGATGGAAGCCCAGCACGCGCCACCAACGACGGTCGGAAAGACTGGAGTCGACGTTTTGGTTTGGAGATGTGGACGAAGAAGATGAGGAAGATGAAGAAGATGAAGAACCGGAAAAAGAGACACGAGAAGAGGAGCCCAACAAAGGCCGTCGGTGGTTCCAATGGTTCCCTCGATCGTCCTCAACTGGCGATGAAGTGACCCAAGTGCCTTCTTTCCAGCCAGTTCAGCCCGCTGTCGTGCCTCAGCCATCCGTACCAAATGCGCAGTCTTCGTTCTTTCGGAAGACACTAGAGCCGTCTCAAGAGCAGCTGAAGAAGCTAGAGCTTCGGTATGGCACAAACGAGATCGAGTTTGTGGTCCAGGGCGCCAACGGCGAAGACCGAGTCTCAGCAAAGTTGTACTTGTGGCCCGTGTCAGCGAAGATCATCATCGCTGAGATCGACGGAGCGATCTCTCGAGCACCCAGTGGCCGTCGATTGAGCACTCTCTTGCCCATCATGGAAAGAGAGGCTACTGGACCGCACCAAGGTGCACTCGAATTCTACACTCGCGCCGCGAGAAATGGCTACCGGATCGTGTACCTGACGAGCCGAGGGCTATCTCAAGCGGATCTGATACACGCCATGCTTCGAGGATCATCCGGTAGCAAAAGTCAGCTACTTCCCAATGGCCCTGTTCTTCTTTCGCCTGATCGTCTCCTCGAAGCCAATCCAGACGACATGACCGTGACACGAGACTTCAAGTTTGCCGCTTTGAACGGCATCCGAACTCTGTTTCCGCACGACCTGAACCCGTTTTACGCTGCTTTTGGCAAGACATACGCCGATAGTGTCGTGTTCACACAGGTTGGCGTGTTCCCTGGAAAGGTCTTCCTCGTCGACGAAGGTGACGGCCGCCTGCGCCACCGGTCCATGATGAACTTCAAGGAGTCGTACTCCAGCTTGTTGGAGCTTGTCGACAAGATGTTCCCGCCGATTTGCTCTCCATCACCCCGCCATACGTTCCGACGGAACAGTCGCTCTTCCGCTGGAGGCGACCCCTTGGCCCTCCTCTCTTCCCTCGCTCCTTTGTCGCCCTCGCCTTCGTTCTCGCCGCCGTTCTCACCAACCTCCAAGTCGATCCCAGTATCCCCACAGAACGGCATGAGGCGTGTGCTATCAGCAACCGAGGAGCTCGTATCCGAAGTGATCTCGTCCCAGGTCCGCACACGCAGCATGGGCGACGAGGCCTACAATGACGTCAACTTTTGGCGCATCAAACCCGGCTCCATATAATAGAATGGCTTCATGTAGCCATCTTTCAAAAATTAAAAGTTCTAACTGTTATGTTCATTATAAACCTTCTCATTGGTCAAAAATCTATTCGTGAAAATCCCAAAAGGCGGGAAAACTGAGGAAACCAACAACCAGTATGGGACCGAAGAAGGCGGAAGGGGCAGCGGCGCATGGGCCGTTTCGACGCGTCTACGGGCGTTGATTGGACACTGGATGCGCGATGTGGTTACGGGATGCGCTGTGCAGTCGGTCTCCGTCGCGAGCACGCGGCTCTCGACTGCCACACGGAGGTGAAACGGGCGGATTCGAGCGTCAGGTTGAAGCCCATTTGTTGGTCTTGAAGCGACTCTGTTGACGCCACGACGCATTCGCCTGCAGCGAGAAGCGCACACTAAGAAGGCCAGTCGATAGAGCTGAGATACCATGGCGACGCGGCGACGATTCAAGGAAAAGGCGCCGTCCGAAGTGACGGTCGACGACCGCGACGGCGGCCGAGAAGAGCGGCTTCTGCCGGCCGTGGTGCCGCCAAGCCACGACGCAGAGCAGCGCAACCGCATGCCTAGAGTGACTGCGAGTGCAGGGAGTGGTCCGTGCGGCGGTGATTCGGCTTCCAGTGGTCAGGTGCCGAGTTTCTATGCGTTTGCATCCGCAGGACGCAATGAACCGAAGCGGTGAGTGCGGAAGATGGAGATTCATGGCGTGGGAGGACTCACAGAGAGGCTGTTAATGCAGTGCGCTGGATCTGCGCGACAAGAAGAAGCTGCGGTGCATCTGGCTCGCGCCTGACGAAGGTAGGAAGTTGTGTTCTTGTTGGAGGGTGGTTGCTGCAGGGATCTCACGTTGAATGTGCGAGGGTAGGCGACCAGCAAGTGGTTCGCCCGCCACCGATCGATGGCCAGCACTACGCTAACATCGCCGTAAGTGTACACGCAGTTTCTTCACCTGCGTATGCTTGTAAATGGAGCGTTCGTGACACTGTGTGTTGTGCTTCAGATGTCTCGCTTTGGCCAAGATGTACTCGTGAAGATGAAGCGAGCCGACGCGTTGGCGATCCAACTGGAGAAGAACGCACGCTACATGGATGGCGTGCACACGTATGAGCAGTCGGCGAAGATGCTGGTAGGCATAGAGGCTGGGAGACAAAATTAGTCAGGTTACCTTCATTGACAGGTCGTGTTGTGTGGATTTTGACAGAATCGATGCCTGCAGAAGCGTGCAGAGTCCCAGGATGTGACTGTGGAAGAGGTCAAGTGGCTGCGTATCGACTACGAAATCAGATGCGTGCAACTCGTCGCTCTTTGTCTACTGGGAGCACGCAAATCGGACGCTGTCGTGGACAACACACCCTTCCTCGTAAGTGCACTTTCACTCTCACATCGAAATGAAGCCTGGCCTCCTGCGCGTTCTAACCTGGATGGATCATACTGTCTCCGTTCTGTAGCTGCTGAAGAAAGCCGAAGAGCTGACTGGCCCAGAAGGTCTACATTACTGCAAGCGCCTTGTGCAGCGTGCAGCGGTATACCAAAGTCTCGCGAACTACTACAAGAAGCAGAAGAAGCTGCAAGCCGCACTCCAGGTTGGTCAAAAAGCCGTGCGGATAAACGAGAAGCTTCCGCCAAAAGTCCGTCTGCCGATCGCGTACTTCTTGACCGCGTGTCTGCACGGTCTTCTCGGAGATCCCAGCAATGCAGGTCTCATGTACATGGAATGTTTGAATACATCCAAGGCCCAGCAGCCACATGATGGGGCTACAAGCTCCGAGGCTGAAGCAGACACGATCTACGTGCTTCGAGCAGCTACGCTGCATAACATGGCAATCGAGTGGGCGAATCTGCAAATGCCAGAACAGTGTCGAGAAGCCCTCGCAAGTGCGATGGAAGTCGGCGTCAATCATCTACCACAAGCCCATCCGGTTGTCACACGAATCTTGGAGACGTACAAGATCATGCGCCAACATTTCCTGTTCAGTGAGGCGTCCACACCTCGCCCAGACAAACTATCGATGCCAAAGAGTCCGGCTCCCCGACGACCTATGAGCCCACTGGAACCAAGTCCATCTCGGCCAGTAGCTCCCAGCACAAGCCCTCTCTTTGCTGGCCAAGAAAAGAGGAGCCCGCGCGTGCAGAACTTGCAGAAACAGGTTGAAACACAAAGTGTCAGTCCCACTCGCCCAGCGACTAGGCCAGATCCAGGTGTGAGCTCAGGAATCAAGCCCGAATCTCCACGGAAGCGAGTTGTCAAACGACCATTGTCCACTCCAGAAGTAGCCACTGGCCTGTCAGGCCAACCATTATCGCCTGGTGCAACGCGGACGTCTCACGTCACAACTGTACCCGAAGAAACGTTCGCGCACGCACTGGGGTCCAAGTACAATTCCAGCAAAGCAAATGTCGTCGCTGAAGCTCGGTTTTTCGTCGCTCGACGGAAAGCAGCTATCCGAATCCAGGTGGGTTTCTGTGATGCATGGATGTTTATCGCGCAACTGACGACGTTGTGGAACTATAGCATGTATGGAGAAGAAGTCTTGCACGCCATCAAGTGGCCGAAAGACAACGCGAGCAGGCTGCAGTACAGATTCAAAGTGCTGCTCGGATGCAAAAGGAAAAGGCTCAATATCGGCAAGTACGCGATAGAGCTGTCATTATTCAAGCTGTTTGGCGAGGAGCTGTGATACGGTCTCAAATCCGGAATCAGGACGCTTCAGGGGCGAAAATTCAAGCAGCCTGGCGGGGAAAGACGGAGCGCGCGAAATACTATGAAGCGAGGGAGAACGTTGTATATCTTCAGGCGGTCCTCCGCGGGCATATGGCCAGACGGGCTCTTGCTTCTCAGCAAGAGTCTGCAGTACGGATCCAATCGCACGTTCGTCGCCACCTAACTCAGAAGCAACAAGGAGAGCATCTCGCACCCGTCAGGGAAAAAGGGGACTCATCAAATGCACTCCACCTCAACTCAACTGCTACAGCAAACGCGAGCGATCCCCAATCTACCCTGCCCAAGACACTTCAAGAAGATGTAAACCTACCCAAGTTCGAAGACGAATCCATCACGTTTCAGGAAAGCTACGACGAGAGCATACCAGCCATCGACTCCGAAGAACTCCAAAATCCGTCGTGCGAGGAGCTTGTGGCGGCTGAGGTCGAGACTGTGACCGAGTCGGTGGCCGAGCCTGTGGTCGCTGCAGTGGAAGCTGAAGCGGAAGGATCTGTGTCGGACGCGTCGGTCG
>JAADVL010000548.1:0-21711 GCA_023334995.1 Pythium sukuiense | reverse complement strand
TAGCTATCCCCCCTCTCCACCTACCACAAACTACAACACCAACAACACCAGTCGCTTGTCAGAATCAGAGCTAGGTGTGCTGGAACGAGTCTCTTCGCCTTTGGCAAACCGTAGCCGCGCATCCGGTGCAGCTGCTGCAGCGGGTGCCTTGCTGTAGCATGGGTTGGCAAGTCGGCCGTGTTGAAGCGCAACGATGGGAGTCCCGTCCTGATGCAAATAACCGCTCGATGACAGCCTGTGACAATTGAGAGGTGGGGCAGGGCAGGGCAGCGCAGCGAGTTGAACTCGTCAGGTCACTACTTGAAGCGTGGAGCTCTGCAGGATTGTGAAATCAAGAGGGTGCTACTGTAATGAGCATAGAAGCAGCTACAGTGAAGTAGGCGAGGTCAAGAGAATACAGTACACCGTGCTTTCTGGCCACCAAAACGATCTCGATTTGTCGAGTTGTCGTCGGACTATCCTCTTCAACATGGGCACAGTGGCGGCATGGCAGGATAACACCTGTAGCCTGATCTTCAAAAGCATTGTCGGTCTCGCTTGGATCGCTGCCGTCGGGCGCGATACAGGCAATCGTCGCAACAGCAAGAGAGTGGAGCAGACGTGACGTGGGCTTGCCATGCGTGGCAAGAGAGCCTTCCTCGACTCACGCAAGGAAGTGGATGGCTGCTGCCGACTGAAGTCGGTACTGTACTGTGTTCTAATCGAGCCGTCCTTTCCCATTCGTACAGGTAGAGGAAGCCGTGTTGACCGCTCTGAATGAGGAGAATGGGAGGCTTTGTAGCTACACGTGATCAGTTCTAGGCCTATCTTATATTGAGTCTATCTATGCCATCGAGGCTGGCGATGTAGTGAGCTCTGAGAGGTGATGTTGTGGGCGAGTCGTTGTGTAAGTTGCAAGGAGGCTTTCCGATGCTCAAATGGTGGTGAGGCTTGCTTGCTTCATGAATGAACGGGGGCTCTTGTGTCTTTCGTCGAAGCTCGCAGGTGAGGGATGATACGCAGTAAGAGCGCGCGACTTCATACGAGGAGAACTTCCAGAGTCTCCCGCAGAGCTACCGCTTCCGGTTCGCTCCACACGAGAGCGGGCGTGCTGTAGCCGTACGTGTAGGGCATCGGCTCCACGCTTGCGTTGAGTTGGCTTTGATACGAGTACGAATCGTAAGTGAACTGTGCCGCAAGCCCCGATGCACAGTCGCCATCGTAGACATAGCCATGCCCGTACGGTGTGACCGCAGATAGTGGTTGCATCTGTGACACGCTCATTTCGGCGCTTGAAGAGACGAAGTGCATGATAGACGAGAAAGCTGTCGACGGGCTCACAGGAGATTCTGACACGTGGGAAGCTGGCGAAGGCGTAAGGGATCTTGGTGCTACCACGTGCGTTTCTGTACTTGGCTTGCGCACGATGCAACCGCTTGTGAACTGTTCGAGTGTCGTTTCATCTACTCGGTGTTCTGGCCGCACGACCTTGGACTTGGACTTGGTCTTGCGGAGCCCTCGCTGGTGGCGAAGCAACTTCTGTTGGTACTTTTGCGCGTGGGTCTGCACTTGCTTGATGGAGCGCGAGCCGATATGGTCCGTGATCAGTCTCCACGGTCCTTGAGGGTACAGGCTCATGGCTTCGAGGAAGCGCTCATGCTCAGCAGCGGACCAAGTGCCGCTGGCTTCGGACGTGGAGATCTTGCGTAGTCCTGGCATGGTGTCGATGCGTCTTTGGGGAGTGTGCAGAACAAGGAAAATGTGGAAGTGACAGTCGTAGCCACCGTCGCGTTGGTGTTGATTGTCGGTGGAAGAGGACTGAAGATCATCCGACGAGCGTTGGTACTCTTCACTAGCTCTCTCTCGACAGATGCAAGCGTGCAATCGACGACAGCCGCAAAAGCAGACTCGGTTGGTGATTGTGGCAACGCTCAGCTGCTGCCGTTGCTCTTGGCGAGCAGCAGAGACGCAGTCTCAACGTGGTAAGGTCTAATCCTCTTACTGTCTATGCTGTTTTGCATCTGGCTCTAGCCATGCGGGGAAAGGAAAGAGCAGCCCTGCTCAGCGTCTGGTACAGCGAGTGGCCCAATCTCAAGAGAATTTCGTGGTCGTGGACTCCTTGTGGTGGAAATCTAGGCACATTTTGCTGCGAATGTGTGCGTGTTACAGACTCTGAAGAACGAGAGACGAGTCTGTCGTGCCGATCTCTAGTTTTCGGGTGCCCGAGACTCGGGCCTCGAGTGGAAGGACGACGTTCGCAGTGTTGTTTGAGCGCCGTCTTGATACCATGGACTGTCCTACGTATGGCAGAGAGCCCAATACTACAGTACCGGTATGAAGTACTGTATGAACATCCTCGAAAGGTACGAGGCATACTGTACATAATAGCATATCTCCAAGGGTGTGCTTGGGTGTGCTCTTGAAATGATCCTCGCTGGGGCAAGCAACAAACCTCTGTCGTGCAGCTTACCAGACTTTTCACTGACACTGCTGCGACATTGGCTCCGTTTGTGGGCCACAGGCGATCAATAGACCTGCGGGCGTCAGTCCAATTCCGTGTCGTTTGACGCGCAAGCTCTGATCACAATATGTTGTTGCAAATCACCAGGTTGCCGGTCCTGTACACAAATCAAGGGCACTTTTGCAGCGAAGAATCTCGCAGGTGCCTTGTTCTGAGAGTTCCAGCTGATGTAGCCATGTCGCTACAAAGCAGGTGAAGATCAGGTTTGCCTTGTCCACACGGTGTCCCAACGTCTGACGACTCCATGGTGAATACTGCAACACCCAGTCTGGACTCGCGCGTGCTGGGGATGAAACCAAAGCAGTGTAAAGGCTCACGATATGGAGAATTACTTTCGGTTTCCAGCTTTGAGTGATGAACTTTTCCACAAAGGCGGATGACTCGAAATCCCGTTTTCTACAATGTCGTACTGTGCTTTTATCGATTCCCATCGAAAACAAAATCGGCTGCTACACTGTACAGTAGCTGCCTGGCGCTGGATTTTAGAATCGCTGTAGCCTACAGCGATTCTTGCACAGCGTTGCTGTCGTGTACAATCCCCTGCATAGTAGAGCCTATGCGCGTTCATTCGTTTCCAACGCAACAAATCAACAGGTGACAGGTGTGTAAAGCCAGGATTGTAGAGTTGCCATCAGCGAAGTATTGAGGGTATCATACGTTGCGCGTTGCCTCTGTGTCCTGCCACTGGTAGTGCCAGTGATCAAGCCCACAGGCAAGTCTACCATGCACCTGTACAACGACAGGTCTCGCTTTCCAACTCCAGTTTCAGCTTGGGATTCCCAAGCTGGCCGATCCACCCGCTGCCGCTGTGTTAATTCTCTTGCGTTTGGTTTTCTTGAAGTCGCACGTCCTGGATATGCGCGGGGTATCTCCTTCAGACCGTGTACATGTCGCTCTCAGACAGAGTAATGGCTCTCGAGAGACCCACAAACTAGATCGGTGTTGGTGGTGGGCCCCATTCGCTCCTCAGATTGGTAATGCGCATGACAGCGACGGAAATGGCCCTTTGAATCTTGGGAGGCTCGTCGGACTGTGTAGGACAGTGCTATTAGATAATGGACCACGCGACAAGTTCACCACTTGTCGAGCTGGGCTTGTGGGGCCTTCCAAAGTGCAGTCATTTTGCAGGTTGTGACTACAATACCCTTGATGGATAACACGGCATTTTCACATGTAATTTTGCGACGTTTATCGAGCTGGTGGGTTGGTCACGGTGGTCTAGCAACTTCAACATCGGTCGCATGTGCTCTTTTTGATGTGCAACCCAGTGGCACGCCTGTAGTATTACGAAGTTCATGATTACACAGCTTGAAAAGCGACCGTGCCATCATGATGAGCTTTCTGGAACAATGAAGGCTTCGAGACTCGAGGAGAATGAGCAACCCTGGTGTCGACGCCAGGTTCCGGCTCGAAGTTCTCGTCGCCGCTGTGCTTGCTTCACGACTTCATCAGCTGTCTAGGGTACAGTACTTTGGATTTGAGACACAGCGTGTGAGATGATGCCACAGTCCCATGTGGACTTCACCAGCTCGTCTGGGCCGGTTTCCTGGTATCCGATAAGCGCATTCAAGTGTATCCTTCTGTGTGTCCGTGTTCTCCACAGGACTCTGTCTGACTGGTGACGCCCCACGCATTCCATCTCTGTGACAAGCTATCTGCTTCGGGGCCACAATTGAAAACCAGGTGTGCTCGTGTCTTGGAAACCCTCGCGCGGTCATGTCGTGAGTGACAGCGCGCATCCCAGGGAGCGAGAATCCTTGCAAACTCAATGGACTCGTAGGTCTATCGAGATCCGCATGCTTAACTGTGTCGTGTCTTGGTCATCGGTTGAACAGTGTATTTTTCAGACTTGTAGGCTTCTCGCTCGCATCCGTTCCACTCGATCTGGTCTGCGACTCCAGCTCTCCTGAAGACACAGCAGCCGTGGCAGAGCTCGCGTCGTTTTTGTGGCAGCTCCCACCTAGAATAGACTTCAAGACACCTGAATCCCACGCATTGCATCGCTGTGGCTGGCTTGAGTGAATGGAAATTTGCTGGGACCGGTAGGTGTGGGGCGTCACATCAAAAGACAACCAAATGCCTCAAAGTCGTGCGTGAGGTCCAGTCTGTGGGCAATACACTGTCTGTGGCGGCCTGGTTGATACAACACGCAGACCTGGCACGGAAACATCGAAGCTCGCTACCCTTCCCACACCAAGCTTCGCTCTGGACAAGAGGTGTAGACCTCCACTGGCCACGACTCTGGGGCAAGTGTGCAGTGCACAACCGTCTACTTAGGCACCGTGGTACAGGTTCCTACACAGGTAGAAACCCTCTCCAGTCGTCTTTCCCTTATCGTCCTGTTCTTACGGAACACGCCCACACGAATATCCTGGTCCAGTGCTTCTTCCTACGGCAACGAGCCTCAATGCTCCACGGTGCGGTTACCTCTACCGGTGCCGGTACTGTACCCATGTACCGGTACTGATACTGACAGTGCCATGAGGATCCAGCAAGTGTAGCCATGTCGGCTGTATCTGAGACCGTGGAATCAGGCTCGGCCAGCTGAGTCAGCTGGCCGAGCTGTTGAGGGCTTGTGGACGCGTTTCTTTGGTCGCCTCTCTGACCACATCACCCGATCGCCAGAGGCGCTGGCTCGTGGGCCACCACGCACGAAAGTCGCTTCTGCCTGCGAGTGCGCTGGCCCACCATGGCCCGCTATCGCCATCATGCGTGGCCACTCGGCTGTCGTGTCGGTCCACGAGCTCATGTTGAACTTTCAGTTCCCCCTGCTTGCTGAATTGTTCAACATCGTTTGACATGTTTTCCGATTTTGATCTACCGTGAACTGCACCGGCATGTACATTCACTGCCAGCTCAGTTGTTGCTGTCCGACAGGTGCACTAGAGATGCGATCTTCGGGTCATGACACGCCGGCGTAGGGTGCTTCGCTTCATCGTACAGTACTTTGGATCCGTCGATACGTACCGGTGCTTTGGTGGAACCAGCTAAAGCAGAGATGGACACAAATGACGCTTCGCGAGTGCCACACAGATCCTTCTTGATGGCTGCTACGTACGCGTGTTCAACACGTCAGTCAAAGGAAGACCAAGCCATGACGTCGCCTGCGTCACAAGATCCCGTTCAGGACCTCACTTGAGCTGCCACTGTTGCAGCTTCAGACTGATGTGGCCACTGACTGCCGAGTGGCTTCTTTTCCTGAAGGAGGAATTAAACAATTCAAGTGGATTACCCCTCGTTTGTCCAAAACGTAAGTTGATGGAGGATTTCACCCTGAGTGGATTGACACTCGACTTGGCTATGGAGGAGGCCCACGGTTTAAGGGGAAGCCGCGGCCGACCCGCGTTAAATAGAGAATGGAAAGCACGCGAGGCTCATGCCGACGGCAGAGCCACCGGAGCGAAGCGGAGGTCGGCGTGTCGGCATGAACGTAGCCCTACAGATTCAACGACGAAACTTGCTGAGATCTACTTGCAAGTAGGTTCCTCGACCTACTTACGTTTGGACAAACGAGGGTAACCCACTTGAATTATTTAATTCCTCTTTCCTGAAGACCAGTTCAACTTGCTGGCACCAGAACAATCCAAGATCAGAGTCCATCCTCCATCAGCTTCCATTCTTGGCAACGCCTCTCGAAAACTTCAGGGGATAGTACGGCACGGTATGGTAGTAGACTCTAAAGGAGCCCTTTCAAGACCTCGAAGACAGGATTCTTTTGAGGAATCCACGCCATCTTCTTCGTCTGCTCCTTGCTGTGTTCAACTGCAGTCAATTTTTGCTCAAACTTCGTGTTACCACACTGGAAGTCCGACCTCAGATCTTGGCCCAAGATTGGTTCGACTGGCTGTTGAGTGAGGATCTTCCTTTTCAAATGTAGCCATGTTCTCAAAAAAAGAGCGGAGCTGCTCAACTTCAGCCCTAACCGCTGACGCGTTTCGCTGGTGCATTCAACCCCAACGCACAATCAATCGCCGATGCCGGGTAAGCAAGCCAGTCACTGGGCAAAGGCAGACGCCAATACGTTATGTGAGACACCAGTAATGAGCCCTTGGATTGGGATGCAATGGCCAAGGTCTCACCTGCACGAGACAAGAGCTCGTGGCTTTTGGTAGGCAAAGCAGCTCCTCATGAAGGGAGAAAGCAAGAGCCGATTCCAGTGTCGTAATTCCCCTCGAAAGACGTCTTCAGTTTCATCGCTGCCGGTGCAATCTTCAGTCGGTGACGCGCTCGATCCTGACACGGCTGCAAATAAATCCAGCACGCTTCAACGTGGCAAGCCGCTGCTTGGGCAGCGAAACCGAGTCCGTGACGTCGCCTGCGTCAGCGAGTCTGCTTCGTGCGAGCCCGGCGAGCCAACGAATCCTGTCCCCCTAGCGTCGTACGGTACGCTCCCAGCGATGCATGAATTGTTCAAGCTTCTGTCGGTGAAGTCCGCTCGCCTCCTGAGACCTTCACTGCTGAGGTGACAAGCCCATCTCCCTGGCGCTTGGCTCGTTATGTTGAAGCTGCGCCAGTCCCACCTGCAGCTAAAGAGATCCATTGATAATCAACGCAGATGTCATCCATCCTCCAGTTCTTCCGTCTTCCGAAAAAGATAGAAGACCACACATTACGACGTGCCAGTTGTGGAGACTCATCACTTCAGAACGGTTCATCTCTCCTGTAGGGCTCACTTGCGTGACGGACTCATTCAGTCGAAAACTTGTGAATTCTCCATTCTTGGACACAGTCAGCCGCGTCCTTTTCCTCAAATCACTCGCAGACTGAAGCTTGCCACCTGGCACCGGATCCTTCGTGGCGCCTCATTCGCTGGTTCAGTAGGTAGGCGACGTCACCGCTGTGGTCGTGAGCAGCGCAAGGAGGAGAAGGAGGATTGCGGTCTGGTTATGTAGCCCCTTGGGCATCGTCGACGGCCACAGCCTGGACACGCCGACACGCCGACACGAAACCAAAGCATTCCACAATTTACCGCCACGCAGTCAGTTCCGGTGCCTGCAAGGACCTCCGTCCTGCTGCTCACATTCACTTCTGGTCGCCACAACACAAGTCAAACAGCATTCAGCAATGCAGCGCGGTTGTAACAGCGAAATCCGAGGCGTGTGGTCCGTGCCCGAACACGAGCGCTTCATCGAGGCCATGGCACTGTACCCGTGTGGCCCGTGGAAGCTCATCACCGACCATGTGGGCACTCGATCCATCAAGCAAGTGCAGACCCACGCACAGAAGTACCAGCAAAAGCTCATGCGCCACCAGCGCGGTCTACGCAAGCGCAAGACCAAGCTCAAGCGCCAAGAGCACCGTGTGGACGAGACCACGCTGGACCAGTTCACGCACAAGTGTATTGTACGATACGCACAGCGCACGAGCTCGACGGTGGCACGGAAGGGCTCTGATGGAGAAGAAGAAGAGGGAGACGATGATGACAGCGACAACAGCATTGATGAAGAGACAGCCACCAGCTCACAGCCGCAAACGCCAGAGTCGCCCAGCTCACCAGAGCTGTCCATTTCACTGGTTGATCTTTCCCTGGCTGGAGTCTCCGCTGAGGACTGGGCCGAGATGACAGAAGACATCACAAACGACGCGGCGTTCATGCATCTCATGGTCGACGCCGATCCCGTTGAGCCCAACTACAGGAGTGCACTCGACCGATCCCACGACTGGTGCGAGTCGCAGTTCGAGGACCTTCTCAAGCCGCTGGAACTCGCGGGCGAAAGCGCCTACAGCTTGGACCGGCAATCCATCATGCTTTGAGGTAGCTAGCTCTACATGTTTGTCGCGCAATGAAGTATATTGATGTTGGATTTCTTTTCTCCCTGCATTTGCTGCTGAGCCATCGGCTTCCTCACAGACCTGATGCGTACAGTACAGTATTCTCTGTGGACTCGCAGAGCTGTAGCGAACGCCCCCAACCACCATTCTCCCCACAAGTGTCCAAGAAGCGAGAGTTCGGCATGAACACAGCCGAACGCCTCACCCTGATTACTCCGCGATGGCACTCTCTTGAGGTTTTTTCGAACTTAGTGGACCGTCCATGTGCGTAATGAGTTTCAGCCAATTGGTGTCTCGTCTTGGTGACACTGACTTCGAGATTTCGAGGTTCGAGACTCCAGATTCCAGGAGATCCTTCTGGCTGCGACAGCTGAGACTGACTGTCAGTTCAGACTTGGCTTTGGTCATCTTGAAGACCGCGGTCACAGTTGTCTCCATGACGATGCGGCCCAACGCCGATGGTGGATCGTGACGTCAGACGTCCCGTCCTCTACCGTACCGTACCGGTATACTCGGCGGATGCACATCATCACTGTTGATGCGCACGAGCCAACCGCCCAACAGAGAAGCTACCGGTATCGGACGCGGTATTATACCCACCGGTAGAGCTGTCAAGTTGGCCCTGTCAACATGAAGGGATGCAATGTCAAGGGAAAGATTCGCCCTTCAGAAGGCCGCTTTCCGCTCTGGCTAGAGTAGCATGTCCTAGATTCTTAGAGCGCAAATTCACAATTCTGTACGTGCTCGCCTTCCAACCATCTACGCAGGTGAAGTTGCCCTGAATACAACTACGCGTGTACAGCTCCTCTCCAGCTAACGAGTGAGTTGACGGTACGGCAGTGCACGCACACGCATCGCGCAGTCTTGTGTTTGCAGCCTGGAACTCAGTTTTGTCCGCTCGATTAAAATCGGACTCTCAATGAGCCACCGGTGTTGAACCTTCTCCCTCGTGACGACCAACCGTACCCCGAGCTCCTCGCTGTTTTACCGTTGGCATTTTCGCTTGGGTTCCTATCGAGGGTTTTCAGGCAGCACCATGAGAATCCTCTCGGGCGCCTGACATGTGTAGTCGTGTCAGGCGTCGGCGGCCCGTCCCATGTCCAAGAGTCCTGAGCCAATCAGCGAGCAGCTCACTTGGTCAGGCAACGGCGGAAAAGTGCCAGCAGGCTGTGCCAGTCACACGATGTCTCACCTTTTGTCACGAGCACCTTCGACAAAGCTGGCCACAAAGTCACGAGGCCCCCACGACCACCAGCGGCATTTGGAATCCAGCCATCAAGCCCACTGCAAGCCAGCCAATAAGCCGATCCCAGCCTACAGCTCAGGCTTTTCGTCCGCTAACAATGCACCGCAACAATCGCCACTGCGAGGTCCGCGGCGTGTGGTCGGTGAGCGAGCATGAGCGGTTCATCGAGGCCATGACCATGTATCCTTGCGGTCCGTGGCGACTGATCTCGGACCACATCGGCACGCGGTCCATCAAGCAGGCGCAGACCCACGCCCAGAAGTACCAGCAGAAGCTGTCGCGTCACCAGCGTGGACTCATCAAGCGCAAGACCAAGCTCAAACGACCGGAGCATCGAGTCGATGAGATGACACTCGACCAGTTCACGGGTCACAAGTGCATCGTGCGGTACGCGCAGAGGCTCGTCAAGGAGCTCGAGAAGGATGCCGAGGAGGCGACGCTGTTGCCCGACTCGCCGGCTGACGCGACGTTTGTCGGCTTCAATCTCGCGGGCGTGACGTTCGAGGACTGGGCCACGATGACCCGTGATTCGTCGGCCGATGTTGAGCTCTTGAACTTGGTCTCCGATGATGCCGAGCAGACAACAGTTGAGGACGAAGAGGAGTTCCCCCAGTTCGACTACATGTACGGCCCTCCGAGCGACTGGAACGAGTGGCAGCTTGACGCACTTCTCCAGCCCACGGAGATCAACACGACCTTGGAGACCCACAAAGGCGGCCACCCAGACGGCTCCGAGTTGCCCTTACTCGAGTACACGGTCTAGTCGGCACATACCCAGCGAGATGGCCGACATCGTACCGTCGCGACGTTGATGATTTGCATTTCAGCACCGTGTAAGCACTCATGACGAACTGCTGACTGCATCAACAAGCACCTTCTTTCTTGATTGGTCTTGAGTGTTCTGTCTTGGTGATGTGTTTGCGCTAGCGTTGGTTGAGTTCTTTCCACCGCTTTCTTCACTGATGGCAGAGGTTTCGCCAGTCGTCAAACGCAGTTTGAAGCAGCTGCGACGACCAATGCTCGAGTGCCAGCAGCTCTGACTCCTCTTCGTCTTCTTCATATGAGACCATCGGCGCATCCATCCTCGTTCGTCCCGTGTTTGGGTCCATGTTTTCGTCGTTCTCAGCTTCGTCCTTTCGCTTTGAATCCTTCGAGATACGACGGACCATGGATCGTTTGGATTCTTCTTTGATTCGCTGACGCATGTTGGTCTGAGCAACGAGCGCCCATGCGTGGACCACTCGCTGCATCTTCAAGCGTTGGCGACTAACGATATGCTGCAAGAGCGTCGCCTCGGCAAACGCTGTCATCTGGGTGGATGAGTTTCGGATGTTTGGCTTCGATAATGAGGGCTTCGACTCTTGCAGCGCTTCTTGGCCACGGCTTCCTCGAGGCACCGGTAGTATTCGCGAGCGCCACACGTCAAAGCAGCGGCGCAAGAGACCCGTAGAAGTCGTTTTCTGAGACTGCTTGATCCAGAATTCCAGCCTCCACGCCTTCCACGCACGAACCAACGCGCTCAGATGGTTGCTATACTGGACCTCACGACTGGCTTCGCACACTATCGCGTGGCTCCTCATTGCTGTGATCACCTTGGATTTGACTTGCTGTTTACGTCGACGCTCTCGGTATCGCAACAACACATACAGTTTCCAGTGCCTCAGACTGGTGGCCTTCAGAGCGCGGGCTTCACGACGATGGCGAACAGCAACAAATGCTCGGATGGACGTAAAGTGGGTCCACTCATCGAACACTTGCTGAACCAGGCGTTGCTGCACTCTGCTGGCTCGGGAACTGACGACCAAGAGCCGAAGATTCTGCTCCTCGACAAGTTGACGCCACCGTTGAAGAGATTTCCGTGTCAGGATACTGCTCAATCGCGTCAACCACTCCCGACGAGCTTCCTGCTTCAACTGAATCGCGTCGCTGAGGCCGGTCCATGCTTGCCGAAGAAGCGCGTGATCGAATTGCGACTCCAATTCATGCACAAAGCGCTGGCGGGCGAGCGCGCGTTGCCACGATTTGAAGCTTCGCTGTCTTGCACTAAACCGGATTTGCTCGTAAGCTTCATGACACGTGAGTCTACTTGCTGTGAAACGCTGCCAGGCGTCGAAAACGACTCGTTGGAGTCTGCGTTGACGGAAACTCTGCACAATCTTGGTCCATTCATCGCGGCACTGCCGCTGTTTGCATCGGGCGAGCAGTTTATCGAAAGCTTTCTTCTCTCGCCACCCGTTCAGATGCAATGTGGCTAGTCGAATACGCCGTAGCAAAGCCGTTTCTTTGAGCCACGCGTCAAATAAAAGTCGCTCGAGTCTGATCTGGCGAATTCTCGCCAATTCTCGCGGCCGACCGATCGTAAACCTGTACAGGGCGCGTAAGACTTTCCGTCGAGTGCTGCGAATGTGCCACTGAGTCGCACGCAGGAGCCCTTTATTGGCTGCAACTCGTTTCTGCCAGCGCTGGAACGCGTTCTGGATCGCCGTGATTGCTCCAACCCTCCGGATTTTCGTACGCGCGTCACTGAAACGAATCGTCTTCGTCCGCCACACACTCACCAACGCCTTGAACAGCAGCGTGTTCCGAGCAGAAGTTTCGAGACACTGTGAAAGATCGCGTGTGGAGATGTTCTTCGCCCGTAGTGCTGCCCATCGCCGAAACGACTCGCGCAGACGGATGGATTTCCCGAGTTGCCTAGCTTGTCGATGTTGAATCGCTCGCATCACAAATTGCCGCCACAGCGCGAACATCCTGGCAGTTCTTCCAAACGCTCGGCGTTTACTATTGCATCGCCACACTCCAAACCAAGTGCGCGTGACCCATGAGCTGTGGTGCCTGGTGATGATATCGACTCGTTCGCCATTCACCGTCGATTGGCTCTGAGCACGGGTGCGCCAACGCCTGAAGCAGTGTCGGAGAAATAGTCCGTGCGCATCAGCAATTTTGGCACGACTGTCTTGCTTCGCACACAGCCACGTCTTCCACCGGTGGAGGGTAGTCTTCAACGTGACAATCGAATAGTGTCGTGTGCTGGTGCTGATAGCCGCTGCGAGTTCGATCTGCAATGCACGGAATCGTCGCCAGCGTCGAAGCACGCGTCGTTGCTGCCTGCGACTTCTCTCGATGTCGACAATCTGCACGATAGCGCGTCTTGCCTTTACAATGGTCCCAAAGTCTCTCCATCGTCGCCACCACGCACGAAGAGCGTTTTGGTCTGCGAGTGCGATCAGCTTTTTAACACGAAGCCTCGTCTCGTACGCGTCACACCAAAATCGCCACGCGAGGCTGTGCAGTAGTCTGACTCGATTCATGGCTTCAACTTGTTGTTGCCGGCCAGAGATAACCACACGATGATGAGCTTGAATTCGCCACCTTTGGATGCGCCGACGCAGCTTCCATTGCTGGAGCTCATGACAAAGAGCTCGCTCGGCAGCCACCGCATCTTGTAGTTTCTGCAAGCACGCACGTTGAAGCCGTCTCACGATCAATTGCTACGTTCGGACACACAAGAGGATGAGTAATGTCCAGTCCAAACGGAGGTTTGTGACCACAAAGCACCCTCACAATACTCACCGCCAATCCAACACGTTGCCGACGCCGCTGCAGTACCAGCCTCCGCCAGGCGAGCACACTTCTCCGAAGTAAATAGTTGGAATACCTCGCTCGAGCTCGCTCGTTTTGCCGATTCCGATAGACAAAACATCGATGCAGAAGGTTCCACGCCTCGAAAGTCGAGCTCAGCCTGCAGTGCGTCCACCACTCCACCGCCATTTTCTCACGGCGTTGCCGCGTGTTGTAGTCAAGCCATCCTTGTAAAACTCTCCGGTATATTCTCCGCTTGTGGTGATCCGATGAAAGAGCGAGTTCGAGTCTGTGGGTACTTGAAACTCGGATCCCACTGAAGAAAAACTGGAAGTAGCGACGAAGTCGGAAGTTCTTCTCCAGTTGACACAGGCTCTGCTTGGATTTCTGTTGCTCCACGAACTGGTTCCATCTCCACCACGCATCTTGCGTGTGTCTGGCCAGTGCATTACGCCGCAGTCGCTTCGCGGTGCGGCTCATTTCGACGATCTTGAGCCAACAACTGAAGCTCTGCCGCTTTCGACGCTCATTCCGCCACGCCTTGAGAAGCCTCTCGCCTCTGGACCATCGACGCACCGTCCACCAATGCCGTAGAGCCATCGAAAGCTGGCGTTTCTCGACCAATAGAGCCACTTCTTCACTTGCTCCTTCAAGAAAATGCCTTCTGTCGCAGGATCGACGCCACCGTGAGAAGCTGCTGCTGCACTTGGACCGACGCCAGTGGCGCTCTGCGATCTGCTTCTTCTCTCTGGACTTGTGTCGAGCCAACGCAAGCGCCGCCCAGGCCTTCAGCATACACCGACATAGCTCCAGCGTCTGCTCTCTATCCTCGACCTCCTCCTGGAGACGTCTTGATCCATATCTCTTAGCCAGTGGCTGGCGCGTAACCGCCTGAAGTTCTCGCCGTAGTCGAGTAGCCCCATCCGCTCTACGTACCCCGTGCTGCTCTTGATACGTCGGTCGGATCGTCGCCAGGAGCTCTTCCACTTCCGCCCATTTCTCCGCGAGAGAGTCTGTTCTCCCGCCGCCGTCACGCGCCGATACCACTGGACAGGGAGCCACCGCCGCATCGCTCTGGCTCGTCGTATCACTGTAGATATCCTCATGAAGCTCACAGACTTCGTCTCGTGTCGCTCTTCGCGGTGGATCCACAAGAAGAGGACGACAATATGACTGCGCGACCTCTCGCCACATGGCCATTTCCTCGTCGAACGCGGCGCTCAGCGCGTCCCCAAGCGACTCCAAAACACCCACAGAACGCACATGGCCTCGCGCGGCGACGGATTCTTCCATTTGAAGCGATATGTGGTCCTGAAGCAGTAGCTAGAGGCGAGAGCGTGGCTTTCGACGACGCCATTTTCCGCCGGCGTCAGCCGACGCTCATTCGAATTGACGGAAGGATTTGCCTTTCTAACGGATGATTGGTCGAAATGAATCGAATAATACATCCATTGGCTATAAATGCGGACCCAAAGCTTGGCGGGAAAGGTTACGTTTTAGCCACAGCGTAACCCATCATGTAACCCAACTGGACTGCACACGTCGCAGATTCACCAGCCGCAGCACGCAATCGCTTGTTTCGAGGATGTGGAGACCGTGCCGGACCGAGCATGGAGCATGGAGAGTATCCACCCCAATGCCCGCTGCGCTGTACAGTAGAAGCGGAGCGGGTGCGATACTTCGGACACTCAACTTCAACTGATTCCGCGAGCGCATCGTCCACGTGGACGCCTCTGTGGTGGTCTCTTGCCGCCACTGTCCTGTGTGTACTCACCGCATCATGGTGAGCCACAAGACAAGCTTTTGTACAGAACAGTACTGTAAGGCATCGTGGAGGGAGGCTGCGTGCTTACGCGTGATGAAGATTCGTCGCACCAGTTTCACCCACCCTGCCCACCAAGAGATCTGCCCAGCTTCAGGCAAACACACTGTGTTTACCACTAGCCCAGAATTCCCGGTGGGAGATCTCCTGAATGCATCATCAGTACTCGGTGCATACTGTACTGTTCGCAGCTCGCATGCGCTCGGACTTCGGTGTTGCTGGGTCGTTGTTGAACCGGTTGTTGTGGGCCAATTTTCCAAGTCGCCGAGCCGTCACATTGGCTTGCGCCTGTCCCGACACGTGGTTTGGCGCAGTGATATGAATCGATCGAAACAAGGTGAAATTTCATCAACATATACAAAACAAGGTATGCACACAATATTCAAACGTCATATTAGACCAGACAATTACCATGTTTTAATAATATGGAGGCATCCACACACCAGAGTTTTCACCATCTGCTCGGAATGGGGCGAGTTGCGTGTTGTGGATCAATGGATCTCTGTGAATGAGAAGCTCAAAATGACGGAGCGAGTGTCTGGTCTGAGAGGATTTCCCGCAGAAGAAGCAGCCCAGGTTCAGCTCCAGGGCTTCACCGTGGACACGACACCATCCCACCTGTGCTGAACGTGTCGGTGAGCTGCTCATTCTCTCCTGGCGTGTCTGGATTCCAACCCGCGGTTGCCTGGCCATTCAACGACTCGGCGTGTTGGGAGAACTGGCAACTCGCATTTGAAGTCGGTGTGGTGTGACCACGGACTGGCCGCTGTCGGACTCTTCGCTTCCAGGGTCAGGGCATCGCTCGCTGAATCGTGGGCGATCCGTGTACGCGATCGTGACGACGCTCGGTGCCACCGTGACGCCACATCAAGAAACGCCGCAGGTTCGAGTGTAACCAGTCCGGGAAGGAACGTGGACGTTGCGAGTGAGGTCTTTACACACCCCCAGCGAAAGCCCAAACACCGCGTGGTACGCACTTTCCGTTCCTCGAGCTCGAGCAAACATACCAAGTCGTGGAAATGGGAAAAAAATCGCCCGCCAGCCCGAAAGCCGTGGCTTCTTCGGGGTCGTCGTCGTCGCTACCGCCATCGCTGCGTGGCGATATGATGTCCATCCCAGTCCTCGAAGAAGGTCTCACCAAACACCCCGAAATCATCACCAGCTTCCGCAATGCGTCAATGTCCATGTGCCAGGCCACCATGACGCCGTCCGAAATGGCGTCGTATTTGTCACTACCACCGCAGATGATGCCTGGATTCGAGTCTCGGTATATGCGACGAGACCGTCTTCGAGGAGCAACGTTGTACCATGGTGAAGGCGCGTTGCGTCCTGGTGGTAAAGTGGAGCTCCTGGCGCGACAGAACATTGGGTTGCTAGTGAACTACTTCGCTGTGGGCATTTTCAACGGCGTGTTTCCAGCTCTCGTGTATCCTCTGTTCAAGATCTATCTCAACTTGCAAGGCTACCAGTCCAACTCGGCAAGCTCACTGCTCAACTTCGCGTGGTACCTCAAGTTTCCTCTCGGCTTCATCTCTGACTGTGTTCCCATCAACGGCTACCGTCGCAAGCCCTACATGTACATGGGCTGGATATTCCTCATCGCTGTCATCGGAGCGTTGGCGCTGATGCCTCCTGTGGAGCCGTACATACGCCACGGGGAAATCATCAACGAAGATGCGTCGTCGCACGGCCCGAGGTACGTGATACCTCTCATGGCCGCGTCAATTGGCTACCTACTCGCGGACGTGGCCTGTGATGGCATCATGGTCGAGTACGCACATCGTGAGAGTGAGCTTCAGAGAGGACACGCCCAGACGATGGTATACGGAGTCCGCTTCTCGGCCGAGTTATTGGGCACTCTCATCGTCGCGCTCGGTCTGAACAGCGATGAGTATGGCGGTGATTTCAAGTTTTCGATCCCACAAGGCGTGCTGTTCGGATTCTTGGCCCTCGTTGGCGTGGTTGCTCTCTTTGCAACCCATTTCAACTTGCAAGACGAGCGTGTCGTCGGACATCCATTGCGTCACCAGTTACGAGGAGTGTGGCGCATCATGCAGCACCGTGCGACGTGGCAGATCACCGCGTACGGCTTCATCCAGTTCTTCACCTTCGCTTTCGACGTGAGCCCATCCAACACAATCAATGAAGTGGCTCGACGTCGATCCTGTGTTGAGCAGCCTGTTCTACTGCGTGAACTCGGGTGTCTACGCGCTGGCGACCTACATGATGCGACAGCATCTACTCAACACGAACTGGCGCTCGATCATCGTCGTCTCTGTTATCTTCGGTACACTCGTGGGTTTGCCATCCGTGCTTCTGACCGTCTTCGACGTCTTCCGGGATAAGTACTTTTACCTCGCGAAAGACCAGATCATCGGCCTTTTCGACGCACTGGCGATGATGGTGCGGCTAGTCGTGATCGTGGAGATCGCCGAGCCTGGATTCGAAAGCTCCACCTACAGCCTGATCACGACCGTCTACAACCTCGCGATCCCAGTCATGACCGCGACTTCGAACGTCATGGGCTCCGCTTTCGACGTCTACGACGATGACATGGAGCGTGACACGATGCAAGTGCGGTGGCACGTCGCCATCAGCTTCTTCGTTAAGTACGGGCTTCGTCTGATCGTCAACTTGGCCATCCTGCCGCTGCTGCCCCAGCAAAAGTATCAGGCCAGAGAGCTCAAGCTCAACGGCAGCTCCAACAAAATGATCGGCGGGCTGCTGTTTGCGTTCTTCGGCATCATCTTCTTCGCGTCGCTGACCTCCAATCTACTGTCCATCTTCGAGTCCACAGCCTGTCTTCGGTTCGCAGGCGGCGAAGGCTGCAAGTAGGCCTCCGTCCCCATATTTATTGCAATTTCCATCGATGCCATTTTTCATTGTCAATTATCCGTCACACGTCGCAGACAAGGGTTACACTCAGGTACGAAAAATCGTAACCTCAAAGAATTCAAACTGAATATCCGGATAAGAACGATTAACTGCTAACCCAGTTTGAGCAGAGTGATGGTCTCCATTTTCGCGCGGGAAACCCCGCCGCCCCATTCACCAGCAGCTCTTTTCATCACCATGTCGACGCCTTCCTCGGTCTCTCGCTATGGCTCTTCAGGCGGCGGCGGCGGACGCGGTGGCGGCAACCGCATGAGCACTGGCGGCTTTGGCGGCAACCGCTCGTCCTTCGGCACTCCGAGCAGCCAGCGGCCAGTCAACAACGCCGTCGCGGGCGCGTCGACGGGCGACAGCAATGTGTCCGGGTCGTCGGGCGTCGACTACCGAGACGAAAAGAGTACGTTTGTGAGGCTACTGAGAGGGTTTGTACATGGGCGCTTGGTGCTGATGGTGTATGGTTGTGTGTAGCGAAATGCCTGGCGTTTCTGCAGAACTTTCGCTCGAATCTGGACGACGACAATGACCCACCAAAGTACGTGCGCATGATGGTACGTGAAACCCGGGCAGCTACTTCGATACAGCGAAGCGAGAGTGACTAATGACTGGAGTGGTGTACAGCAAGAAGTGGCGAACCGCGAGCGCACGTCGATCCCCGTCTCGCTGGATGATATCCAAATCGTACGTTTCATTTTCCCCCATAGCGCAGAATCTGGAAGAGATCTTTCTGACGTGAATGTATGCAACAGCATGAGAACGACGACGGATTCGTGCGTCGCATTGTGCGCAACTCGCGACGCTACCTGTCGCTGATTTCGGAGGCCATCGATGAGAACCTACCACCGCCAACGCGCGATATTGCCGATTCGCAGGACGTGCTCGACGTCTTGCGCATACACCGAGCCCAGGAACTCGCGCAGCAGCAGCAACAGGCCAACGGATCGGACGCTGCCAACGCCACCAACGTGTTCCCGCCTGCACTCATGCGCCGTTTTGAAGTGCGGCTCGTTCCTGGTGTGAAGACGAAGGCAGTGCCAATTCGTGATGTCAAGGCGGCCAAGGTCGGCAGTCTCGTTCGCATCAAGGGTATGGTCACGCGTGTCTCGAACGTCAAGCCGCTGATAACTGTGGCGACCTACACGTGTGAGTCATGCGCGTACGAAGTGTATCAAGAGGTGAACTCGCGCCAGTTCACGCCAATCGTGACGTGTCCGAGTGAGCGCTGCCAGACCAACCGACAGAACGGACGACTGTTATTGCAAACCAAAGCCAGCAAGTTCGACAAGTACCAGGAAGTCAAGTTTCAGGAGTTACCCGACCAGGTGCCCATGGGCCACATCCCGCGTTCCCTGACTGTGTACCTGCGAGGCGAACTCACCAGAACATGTGAGCCAGGTGCGATCGTGACGATCTGTGGCATCTTCTTGCCGCTTCCATACTCAGCCCAGCGGCAGATGCAGATGGGCCTCATCACGGAGACGTACTTGGAAGCCACCGACATTGCCAACCACAAGAAGCGGTATTCTGCCATGGAATCGAGTGAGGAGATGGAAAACGAAGTGCTCAAGCTGCAGGAAAGCGGCAACATGTACGAGGTGCTTTCTCAGTCGATCGCCCCCGAGATCTACGGCCACGAAGATGTGAAGAAGGCGCTGCTGCTGCTCATGATCGGCGGAGTGACTAAACGCATGGACGAAGGCATGCGTCTGCGAGGTGATCTCAACATCCTGCTCATGGGCGATCCTGGTGTGGCCAAGTCTCAGCTCCTCAAGCATATCGCGACCATCGCTCCTCGTGGGGTGTACACGACTGGTAAGGGCAGTTCCGGTGTCGGTCTCACTGCGGCGGTTGTGCGTGACAACATCACCAAGGAGATGACACTGGAAGGAGGTGCGCTGGTGCTGGCCGACATGGGTATCTGTGCCATCGACGAGTTCGACAAAATGGAGGAATCCGATCGAACGGCCATCCACGAAGTCATGGAGCAGCAGACCGTGAGTATCGCCAAGGCCGGTATCACGACAACGCTGAACGCGAGAACCTCGGTGCTGGCGGCTGCAAACCCGATCTACGGCCGTTACAATAAGCGCCTGAGTGCGTCGGAGAACATCAACCTGCCGAACGCACTGCTGTCCCGTTTCGATCTGCTTTTCCTGATTCTCGACATTGCCAACTACGAAAAGGACGAGGCTCTGGCGCGGCACGTGACATACGTGCATCGTTTCGCGAAGAATCCGGACATGAGCTTCGAGCCTGTTCGTCCCGAGGTGCTGCGCTACTTCATCGCCATCGCCAAGCAGTATGAGCCAACGATCCCGGAGCACTTGTGCAGCTACATTGTCGAGGCGTACGTCTCGCTGCGCCAGCAGGACGCGAACGAACACGCCCGCCAGCAGCGCTTCACACGCAGCTACGGCGGCGGCAACAGCGAAAGCTCGAACCACGCGCAGACCGCGATGACAGCGCGTCAGTTGCTGAGTATCCTGCGTCTGTCGCAGTCGCTGGCTCGCCTGCGATTCTCCACCGAGGTCATCAACCAGGACGTGGACGAAGCCATTCGACTGGTGTACGTGTCAAAGTCTTCGCTGACCGAACAGGACGAAGCCAGCGGCTCAAACGGCCGCAGCGCGAACGGATCAGCCAGCGATACGACGTCCAAGATCTACCGTCTGATCCTCGACTACTCAACCGAGCGCCAGCTCAAGACGATCCTCATGAGCGAGGTAGAGCCCGTGGTGCTGCGCAAGGGCTACACGCAGTACCAGCTCAAGGCCTGCATCCAGTTCTACGAGCGCCTGGACGTGCTCGAGATGAACGCCAGCGGCACGTCGTTCCACTTCATCTAGATACCAGCAGCAAGCAAGACACACGAATACACTACAACGCTTCGGTTTGTTTATTGGTATTATATTGGTGTCGCCTTTCTCACTTGAGCCAGAGCTTGAGCCGGAACGCGTCGCCACCGTTTAAATAGTACCGCACGAGCCGCTCGTCGCGCACAAAGCCCAGGTTTTCGTACAAGCGGATCGCGCCCTTGTTGGCGATCTCGGTCTCGAGCATGACCTCATCACAGCCCTTGGCGACCATGAGATCGATGGCCTTGCGCACGAGCTTGGAGCCAATGCCCATCTTGCGGTTCTTCTTTTCCACGGCGAGCATCGCGATGTAGCCGCGCCAGCCCGTCAGTGCACCGTCGTCCTTGTCACCGTCGTCTGATACCACGGGTGCCACGCTCTGAGGCTCGCCGGCCCCGATCTGTTCGAGACGACACACGATCACGCCGACCAGTTTCTGGTTGATGCGAGTCAAAACGCACAGCTCAGGCCAGTTGTAGAGGAAGTACCGGTACGTGAAGATCGAGTACGGCTCCGAGAGGTCCTTGTCGATGAGCTTGACCAGCTCCGCGAGCTGCTTCTCACCCTGGTACTGTGAGAACTCGACCGTGACATCTACGGGGAGCACCTCCCCATTCGAGCCGCTCATTTTCGACGGTGGTGTTTGGGGAAAATGGGATCCGCGTCACAGAAAGATAGCTTAAGTACGCTTTCGTACTTAACGATAAAGTTCGTATCCGTCGAGTCAACCGAACTTATCAGTGTGACAGCCATCTGATAAAACCTTGAAGAGAGTGAGGTTTTTAGAACCGGCTGTCTGTTCTGTCTCTGTTGAGTCACAACATAGGCCGTGCTTTTGAACTCTCTAATAGAGAGACCTTTGTCACGAGACGCCCAGGATCCACTGGCTGCGAGGAGCTCTTTTGGGCTTTTCCTCACCACTCAATCGCGCCAGCAGCTCTTTCGACACCCTCCTCATCCTGCAACGTTTGACCGTATAGTTTCCCAATGAAGACTGTCTGTGGATCATCTGAGACCAAATGATGCGGGAGGGGGGGGGGGGTGT
>JAADVL010000547.1:0-21767 GCA_023334995.1 Pythium sukuiense | reverse complement strand
GGAGCACGAGCTCGATCTGCTGGTTCAGAGCATGGCCGCGCACGACGCTGGCGTGGCGCGAGCGCTTGTGGTCGAAGCTGGAGTGCCACACGAGCAGTCTGGACGCGGGGAACGCGGTCTGCGCGTCGCCACGGCGCCGGTACTTGATGCGGTTACCGCCGCCCGAAGTGGCTCTTCAATGGGAGGGTACCCACTCACTAAGTACGCGCATAACCACCGTTAAGTTCGCAATGGCCGTTACAGCGAGAAAGTACAGCATGGGAGCTGTGATGCTCTGTACTTCGACGTACAGAAGAGAAGAAGATGAAGGCGACGGACGACAAGGTGGCGCCGATTCATAATACATGTATGAACGCTGCTATGTGTGCGCCTTGACGTCTCCATGCCAGCCGAGTCGACCTGTTCAACGTCGTTTTGTGCGAACCGGGCTGCCGTACCAAGATGGCAAGCGCCAAATCGATAACACGCCCATCAAGTGTCTTCAATGCAGGTCCTGGGGCATGCATTGTGCTGCTGTCGCCGTGAGGTAGAGCTCGCTTGATACATAAGTTGATGACGTCGGAAGAGCAAAGCTTCGAATTCGAACCCACCACCTTTCGCGGGCGAACTTAAGATATAACTTCATTAAGTTCGCATTTGAATACCTGTTGAAGTAAGGTTTTGAGGTTTTTCGTGACACTGTTCCCGCTGGCTTGACGTCGCTAAACCCGAGGAGAGACCCCCTCGTCAAAGGTGACACGCCAAGAGCTGCACCGCGCGAAAATGGACGTCCCGCCGGCGGCAAATGGAGCCGCGAACATGTACACAGCGCTTGTGGGCGCGGTGCTGGCCAGCCCAGTGGCATTGGGCGTCGCGCGCGCACCAGTAGGCAGTGCTTCCGGTCGAAAACACCCTCGAAATGACGAGCTCACACTGGAAAATGGCGTCAACCGACCGGACGTCGGCGACGACGAAGAGGAAGACGACGACGAAGAGGCCGTGGAGGACGACGAGGACGTCGGAGACGTGGATGGATTGGGCGGCGTGATCGGTGGCGACGGTAGCGTGGACAAGCGCCTCGGGCTGGGCGATGGACTGCCCACGGGGCGGCGCATGCGACTGACTCTGGGCCAGAAGCGCGAGGTCGTGGACCTGGCGGCCAGCAAGAAGTTCACGCACAAGGAGCTCGCGGAGAAGTTCAACGTGGGCCGCACGACCATCACGAATATCTGTCGCCAGGAGGACCTGATCCGCACGGAGACGGACTCGGCCGACGCGACGAAGAAGAAGCGCAAGACCACCAAGTGCACGTACGACCTGCGCGTGCTGGATGAGTGTCTGCACAAGTGGCGCATGGAGGTCAAGGTGAGCTCACCGGATACCAAGCTCACGGGCACGGTACTGCAGCAGAAGGCTATGGATATCGCCACGAAGATCGTCCAGGAGCCGTACGCCGATCTGCCAGAGAAGGTCAAGCAGGCGCTGACTAAGTTCACGGCCTCGAACGGCTGGCTTGACGGATACCGCACGCGATTCGGGTCGTTCAGTTCCAAGCAGTTCCATGGAGACTCGAGTGTGATCAAGAACGTGGATATCCAGACGCGGCTTCGCGAGATCCACCACAGTCTCGTGGGCGTGGATGTGCAGGATATTTGGACGGGCAGTGAGTTTGCTGTGGCGTTCAAGCCGACGGGGATGCCTCACATGGCCCATCACAATGACGCGGCGGCTCAGGCCGTTGCGAACAACGGACGCTACACAGTGTCGCTGTTTGTCAGCGCGGCTGGAGAGAAGTTTGACATGCAAGTCATTGGCGTGGATCGAAGCCCCGTGCTTCTGGACGGCATCGACACGCAGCAAAAGTACAAGATCCACTACGGCCACTCAAAGACGGGCTGGCAGGTCGCACACACGATGGTCACGATGCTCAAGGCACTGAATGGCCTCGCCAAGAACCGCAAGCGCACGTTCCGAGTGATTCTTGACAGCGCTGTGCCGCACGTCAAGGCCGCAATGATTTTGGACTCGCAAGGCGACCAGCGCACGTTCTTCGTGTACGACCACCTGCAAATCTACTTCCTCCCGCCTAATTTCAAGCCGCCACGATTCCACCCGTGCCACTTGGGCGTGATCCAGGCTTTCAAAGCTCGGTTCCGATATGAGATGCTTGAGACGCTCTTCACGAGTTACAGGCAATGCGTGTTGACCCAGGACTCGCAGGGCTTCCACCCAGCTAGCCATCTCCACTCGCGCAACGTGTTCCACTGGTTTTACGTCGCGCTACACAGCCTCGACAAGCACTTGATCCAGAACTGCTGGGTTCAGAGTGGCTTGCTGCCCACGCAAGTGATCGCCAACCTGAATATGAAGGAAATCCTCAAGGCCAGTGGCGTCTTGCCGCCGAACGCGTCCGCCAACGGTACAGCTCACCACACACCACAGGTGCCGATGCTTACGACCGCAAATTCCACGTCTCAATTGGGCACCGTCGTCTCAAACGTAGCGGTTTTATATCGCGACCTTCAGGCCTTGATGAATCAGATCTCTCAGATCGCGCCAGACTTCATGCACTGGGTCGGTGTGAACGACCCCAAGAACGCGCAGGCCTACGTAGAGATGGAAGGCAACGCGTCAGTGACCGACCCGGGCATCGACGAGGTCCAGATCATTCGCAGCGTGCTGCAAAAGCACGGCTTCCTGTCAACAAAGCGTCTCGACGACGCCACACACGCCTCCGGCCAGTTTGAATCCATGGCAGACGTCGCCAATGAGACTTGCCCGCGCCCAGAGGAAGTGCTGGCGTCGATCGGGATCCTCAAAAAATACCTGCGACTGACGAAGGACGCGATTCCAGAACGAGTGGAGGCTGTGGTGCAGCTCAACAAGATCAAAGCGAACCTGGGCAACGCACCGGCTGTGTTGCACGAGTTGTAGGGAGTGTCCGCTATCGTTCGTCAGTGATTGTATGGATAATGTATGAAGGCTGAGCTGAGAAGCGAAGTCTTGCTTGGATAAATTATGCTATTGAATTCGAGCTAAGTTAATTAACGTAGTACTGCAGCAATCGGTCGACAGTGGTCCATCGCGTGACTTGGACTCATGACGGAGGACAAACTGGCCTCGCTGGCGTCATCCAACGGCAGCAGAGCACGCTCTGCGATCGCGCGTTGCTCTGCCTGGCGCTGCTTCCGAGCGTACGTCACCAGCGTACGAAGTGCACTCATGAGCCAGTCCCGGTGGCTCGAACTCTGCGTTTCGAGGTCGAGCGTGCGCTCCTTAAAGATGAGCGACAACGAGCACTCGTCGAGGCTCTGGCTGGCCGTGTACTTGCAAAACACGGCGGTCTGGCGGCCTTCAATCACCTGCAAGACGTCTGCCAAGTCCACAGCCTCGCTGAGTCCGCCGCGCTTGTGCTGCCACTGCAGCGTGCCGCATCGGTTGCAATGGAGCCGAGTCGGGTGGGGGCCACCATGGCGCCCGTACTTGATCAGAGGGAAGAACATGTTCACGGCCTGGACCAAGTAGAAGCGGTGCTTGCCGCCAAAGCGGAACGCCAGCTCGACGATCTTCCACCTCGCGCCTTCGATCGACTCGAGTTCTTCGTCGGTGTACAAATAACTCTTGCGCTTGCGGCGGAAATTGTCGAAAAACTTGGGCGCGAGGCGAGCCAGCGTGCTGCGTTTGCGCCACCGTCGCGACTCCACCGGGGCAGGAGCCTCCTCGGCGACAGTAGGCACTGGAGGAGGTCGTGTGGTAGCACTATCCACGATTGATGCCTTCCGTGGTGGAGGCGGACAGTACGGAGGCGGACACGAGTTACCACGACGACGGATGTACGGAGCCGCGTCCGACTTGGCTTCCGAGTCGTTCTTCAGGCCAATCACCAGTCGTCGGACGCTCTTGGTGAGGTCTTCTTGGACTTCATCCATGGGAATGTAGCAGTTCTGAGCCAGCGCGCGGCTGTTGTTCGGCGCCATGGCCATTGGATACGTCACTCGACGTGGTGGCTTGGTATCCACGAGCGGGTCCGAGTGGCGGCCTTGGGCGGGTGCTGGCAGCTCGTCTTGGTCATCGTCTTGATTGGAGAATGCCGACGAAGCCCCCTCTGCCGAGACAGGAGCTCCTCCTCTGTTGCTGGCTGACTCAATCTGCAGCACGAGCTTCCGAACGCTCGCACCCAGGTTGGCCTGGTCAAAGTTGAGCTCCACACCGTTGTTGTCGCCCTCCTCTTCTCCGCTGTGGTCGTCACGGTCTCCATCTCCGTAGACATCGTACTCTTCGACGTCTTCGTCGTCATCGTCCGACGCGGATACGTTTTCCTCCTCGTATTCCTCCGCGTCCGCCGTAGTCTCGCGGCTCCTACGGCGCACAGCTTCTTCGTCCTCCTCTTCCTCTTCTTTCCACTGGAGCTCCTCTTCCACTTGGTTGTCGTCTGCTGTCACAGGCATCTTGCCCTGCTCGCCGTCATTTCCTTTCGCCACCGTCATCATCGGTGGCAGCAAGTGCTCATGCAAATCCGCGAAGCTCATCACCTCGAGGTCGTACCGGCGCTGGCGCTCCGGCTCGTCACCGCCCATCATGCGCGTCACTCGGTCCACGCCACCGAGCTCCACATCGCCAGCCGACGCCTTGCTGAACCGCCGCATATTCGCCGCGAAGTGGAAGCCAAAGCCCTTGTTCGCGTGGGTCGTCGACAGCGGCAGGGCGTCCACGCCCAGCGACGACGGCGAAACGTCGCCAAAGTCCACGCCTCCACCAGTACTGCCATCGTAGAACGCGTCGCCTGACGCTACGCTCTGGTTGTTTGCACCCAGCATGTGGCTGCCACGACGCACAATTGCCGAGAACTTGCCCAGCAGATCGCCCGAGATGGAGCCGCGCGGCACCGCGTCGCTCTCGCGCCGGGCCGTTCGCATTATCGGAGACCGTGACTGCGAGGCCGCCCACGAGATGCAAAGTGTTCTGCAGTCACTAGCACCTGCAGCAAGAGACCGAGCCAGCGAGAGGTGGCGAGAGCGTATGCGATGCTGCTTGACCTGGAGACGTCGCGAAGATGGCGGTTGACAACGGCGCGGACCTCTTTGTGGGCAGATCCGAACTGAGCTGACGCCGTGGCACGAAAAAAAAACAGAAACGGCTGTTTCATAGATAGGTTATTAGAGGTTGGTAGGGGTTGACTTTAGTGGAATCTCTTTGGAAGATGAACGCGAGGTATGCATTTTAGGAGGTGCAAACTGCGAACGAAGCCACAAGTGGCCAGCACAACAGAGTGAAGCCACCTGACCTGACTTGATGGCGCTGTATTGAGGAGAACGACAGTACAGCCAAAAATGTACTGAATCCACCTGCCGAATATACTGATCTAAAATGATATTTGTGCTACTGTATTAGGCTCCAGCCTCAGCTATGCTGCCTACTTTTCTGAGCTATTGGCACCCTAGCTCTGCACGTGTTGGAGAAAAGTGGCAAGTCTGAAACTCCCATTGATGGATTGGATCTTATGCTTCTTCTCAATGCAGTCGGACATGCACCACAAAACGAGATACTGATAGCTTTTGACGACCTCTTGGTGAGTCGGAACCACTTGTGTCGCCATGTTAGTCAAGAGCAGGGGCGCTTCTGCGCAGATTGGCAACCTCGGTGCGGAGATCGGCAACCTCGATGCGCAGATCAGAGATCTGACCGCGGAGTGTAGAGCTTTGTCTGATGAGCTCCACGATGGTGTCGTTTTGGTCGGCAGTCTCCGCCGTCAGCTGTGAAATCTCCTGACGAAGTGCGTGCGTCATCGTGAAGAGCGTCTTGATGTCCTCCCGCACCTCAGCCTGGTTCCTGCGAAGTTCCACACAGGACGTTCGAAGCTCCACACAGGACGCTCGAATCTCCACACAGGACGCGCGAAGTTCCTTGTTGATAGCTTCTTGCTGCGCGAACTTCGCATCAGTGTCCTTCTTCCACTTCGCCATCCTGGCGAACAAACGTCTATTCCCATTCTTGAGCGCGTCATTCCGATCGGATACATGCTTGAACGGCGCCACAATGTCGCTCACAGATACGCGCTCAGCTGTGAGCAGGACTTCGACATGGTTCTGGAATGCCGCTGGGCGCATCGAACCACTCGCTGGGGCGATGTTGTCGTCCTCTATGTTGAGCTCAGCGTCTCTTTCCAGCAGCGCGATGTCTTTCGGGAGGAGGTCCAGCAAAGAGACTACGCTCGAGACCGACTCGGTGCCGGATGAAGGTGGACTGGACATGTTGTGGTCGATGGTGTTGATACTTGCCGACGACGTGGAAACTTGGCGAATGCGGTGAATGAGGTAAGCGAGCAGCTCATACATCTCGATGATTTGGCGGCAAAAGCAGCCAACTTCATGGACAAATCAAAGCAGTGGAAGATATTTTGGGCCAACCACAACGCCGGAGGGGATTCCTCATTGTGGATTTCAGAGACCGTTGTTCCCTGTGGATCCCGTGAGTTTTCTGGTCTCACCACGGCTTGAAAGCTCTTCTCTCGCAGCCCGAACTTCTGTTGCAAGAAAGGCAACAGCGGCCGCAATAACCAATCAAAATGCTGCATCTCAAAATGGACCAATCAGATCTACCCTTAGACTTTCTCATTTTCGACAGTGTCCTTTCCAATAATCGACAGTTTCTGTCGAAAACACTGGTGGAGTGGATGGCTTTCTCGTGACGCACGCCGGTCTCTCCATCGCCATCAGCCAATCCATCCATCAGCCGACGCCATGAGCGCGTCCGTGCAGGCGGCCTTCGGGCTCTTCGACGACGACAACAGCGACGAGGAAGAGCAGCAGCAGTATGAGCAGAAGCCCGTTGTGGACCTAGTCGAGCAGCTCAAGCGAACGCCGCCTCCTGAGCCCTCCACGGCGCCTGCCACCCGAACAGCTACGAAGCCTCCGACTGCCACGCACACGCTGTACCCTGCGTGGGAGGCCGCACGCCCCAAGTACGTGGGCCCCATCGAGCTGCAGCGCGAGTGCGCGAACATCGGCGGCGGCCGCGGCTACGTGGCCATGGAAGACTTGGAGCCCGGCACGCTCGTGCTGATGGAGCGCGTGTACGTGCCGTGGCCGAGTGACGTGGACCAGTCCGACCCGTCCTTCTTCATCGCCACGATGGAGATGATCCTCCAGCGCCCCGACTACAAGGAGGTGGTGGCGCACCTGAGCCACTTGCATCCCGTGCAACTGAGCGACCTGCCTGACGAAGTGCTGGAGGCTGGACGCGCCAAGTACTCGGCACCACTGGAAGAGCTGCGCCTGCGCTTCGCGTCGCTGGGCTTGAGCCACGACCAGCTCCTGCAGAACGTGTTTGGAATGCAGTGCAACGCGTTCGACAGCGGTGTGTTCCTGTTCAACGCGATCTTCAACCACGACTGCAACCCCAACTGCGTGAAGTTCACGCCCGAGGAGAGCGACGCGGGCGTGTCGGAGGTGCGGGTCGCGAAGAAGATCCGCAAGGGCGAGCCGCTCAGCATCTCGTATCTGTATCCACGCGAACAGAGCCGCACGAGACGTGTGAAGAACCTGCGTGAACAGTTTGGCTTCGTGTGCACGTGTCCGCTTTGTGTGCGTGGCGACAGCGTGATGCCCAAGCCCGAGCGAACCGAGGAAGCTGAAGGGTTCCCTCTTGTCGAGCTGGAGGAGGTAGAGGAGGTTGTGGCGTCTGCGGAAGATCTGCTCAAGGAGAGTGGCGACGGCGCGCAGGTGTTGTCGATCGCGCTGGAGGCGCTGTCGGACGCGATTGAGGTCGTGGCCCACGACCACTACGTGCTCATTCGTATCCACAAGCTCGTTGCCGACTGCTGTGATGAGATTCTCAAGTCACGACCCAGCCAGGACGTGCGAGAGTACGCTATTCTGTTCTTGCGAAGCAGCTATGAGCTGCTGGAGCTGCAGAAAATGTACCTAAACCCGGACCACGTCGATCTCGCGCGTACGCTGAACGATGTGAGCCAGGGCATCCAGTTGCTGCTTTCACTGGACGCGACGGTGCTGCTGGAGGAGTTCCCAGAGTGGAAGGACTTCCGTCAGGCCTCGTTTGTGGAGAACCAATACCGCCAGGACTACAACAGGATAAAGCGTCTGTATGAATAGAGCGAGTGGAAGCCGCATACCGTAGTGGGCTTTAGACAGTCTCCGTGTTTGTTTAAATTGTGTTGGTGGAAAATTCACGGTGTGTGTTCACGAGCCTTCGTTTCAGGCTCTACAACGAGCAGCAGCCTTACAGACGAAGCTTGGCCATCTGCACGTTCAGGTTCTGGAGCTGCCACAGAACGATACGTCCGTCGAGGGCTACAGAGGGGGAACAGTATCGTCAGAAACCCACTTCACGATGCATTCACGCGATCAAGCACGACGCCGTACCGGACGTGGTGAAGGCCGAGATTCCGCCCGAGGCCGTGCGCTCGTACACCTGGATATCCGTGATGGCGCTCTCGTGCTTGGTCCACAGAGCGCCCTTGTCGCTCTGCGTGGCATCCGACGACTGGCCGCGCACCACCTTGCTCTCCCACATACTTCTCGCTGTTCACCACATCCCACCAAACACACAATTAGCCTCACAGCCCAGTCCTAAGTCTCTCCTCCACGCATCAAAAATGGTCCTTACCGGCGTTGAAGCTGCCCGAATCGCGCTTGATCGCCGACTCAACAGGCTTCTTGTCGAGCTTTTCGCCCAGCGACCAGAAGCCGTTGGCGTCCGTGGTGAACAGCAGCACGTTGAAGTCGTAGCCGGCTCCAACCAACGCGTCGTTGGACAGGAACATGATCTTGTTGAGCGGGAGCTGCTGGAAGCGGATCGACTGGATCGTCGGGTACTCGCCCGGCGCGCCGAAGTGCACGAAATGCACGGACGAGCCGTGGCCGGCAAACGCCAAGCGGTTTCCCTTGGGCGACCACGCGACGGCATTCACCCACGCGTTCGCGTTGTCGAACTCGGCCATGGGCTCTCCAAACGACGCGAGCTGCGCAAACGGCGCCGGGTTCTGCGCGCCATCCACATCAGCGATGTACGCCGAGAACACACGGCACTTGAGGTCCGTGCTGGCCGTGACCAGGAGCTGGCTGTTGGGGTGCCAGTCGAGATCCGTCACGGTCGACTTGTGCTTCTTGATGATCTTGGAGACCCACCAATTCTCCGATGCCTGGTACGTGCACACAGCGACGCTCTTGGCGCCACTCGTGACCGCGAACTTCTGTCCGTTTGGACTCCACTTGACGTTGATGGCCGCGCGCGAGATACGCAGCACGACGAGCGTCGGCTTCCACTGGCGGAACTTGGCGTCAAACTGCCACACAAACGCGCCGCGGTCGTGTGAGCAGGACACGAGCATGTCGGTCACGGGCGACCAGTCCAGCCCGCTCACGACCATGTCGTGCTCCGTGAGCACGGCCTCCTTGCGCCACTTGGTCGCGTCGGCGTTCTGGCAGCCCGAGAAGATCCAGATCTCGTTCGTGTTCGGGCAGATCGCGACCTTGGACCGGTCCTTGTTCCACGCGTGGCACGAGATGCCCTCGGCCAGGTGCCATAGCGCCGCGTCGCTGCCTCCCGCCATGCTTGTTACGTAGATTTCTTCCTCTCTCTCTCCGTCGATGTGCTGCTTCCTCCCACCGGGGAGATTGAGCTTCTGGATGCGGATGTCGCACGGTCGTTTGATGATGAGGGGTATCTCCCGCTACAAGAGAGTATTACATCCCGATATTCGGACGGCTTCAATTCGATCTGAAAGGAAGTAAATCGGAACAAGGGTGGGGAAACTTACGGTAATGTATCGCATTAGACGGGGATGGGTTTGCAGTTTGAAATTCAAGAGTGATGGTCGGTTTTGGCGGCTGGGGCTTCCGATGGCGGGTCTAAAGTTTAGACCCGGCGCGCTTTTTGGCTGCAGTTGTCCTGAAGAAAGCCATGGCGACGATAATGGCGTCGGCAACCGACTCTACGGCGGCGAGTTTCTCCGCGGAGGAGGCGCTTCTCGATGCGTATGACTTACAAGTGCGTAGTTCAGACGCTGGGCTTCATGATGGTGGTGGTTTAGCGCTGATATTTGTGAAATCGGCGGTGGTATGGACAGTGGAAGGCGATCGACATCCGCTTGGAGAAGCTCCGGAATGAGTGTGAGCGCATGATCCTCGAGTACGAGGTGGAGGTGAAGCAGAAAATGTACCTGCGCGAGTGCGAAGACCTCGTGCGGCAGCAGGCGGCAGAGCACGAGGCGCAGAGCGCGCTGCTGCAGCGAGAACTGCAGGCGAAAGACCGTGAAATGGCGGGCGCGCGAGCTGAAACCAAGACGATTAGCCACCCGCAGCAGAGGAAGAAGGCGTCAGAGCCACATGAGGAGGTGGAGAAGGTGGTGGTTGTGGTGAAGAAGAAGGCAGAGAAGCGAAAGCCAGTGGAGGAGAAGCTAGCGAGTACGGAGGAGGAGTCTGTCGAGGAGGAGGAGGAAGCGCCGAAGCTAAAGGCGAAGAAGCAGACCAAGAAGAAGGAGAAAGCAGTAGAGAAGAAGTCGAAGAAGCCCGTGGAGCGACCGCTGTCGCCGCCGGTGTTCAGTCCAGAGGAGGAAGCGGAACAGCAAGTGGAAGAGCAGCACGACGAACCACCAGTGGAGAAGACAGGAGCTGCGAATGAAGATCTTCTGGACATGCTGACGCAGGAGCCAGAGTACGAGAGCGAGGATTTCGGCGACGCGTCGAGTCTGAGTCTCATCCACCCTCAGTCGCCGGCGGTTGAGAGTCCTCAGCGGCCAAAAGAGCCCACACAGCCAACGCCAGCGTCACCAGTCCGTCAAAAGAAGTCCACGCCGCCAGCCGTGGCATCGCCGATGCGGTCAGGGGTCATGTCGCTGACAGACCGCATTCGGAATCGGATCCAGGCCATCGCGAAGGAGCCACTGGACGCACAGAGCGATTCATCGATTTCCCCGTCGCCAATTGAAGCCACTCCGCCACCAAAGCGCGCGCTGAAGCGACGGAAGACTGCGGTGCTGGGGCCTGCAAATGCATCGTCAGCGGCTTCAGCACAGACGTCAGTCACGGCAAACACGAAGGATTCGGAGAAGGAACGAGAAGCAGTGAAGGGGGCTACAGAGGCTGCTGAAGGCGTTGCGAAGAAGAAGAACACGGGGGCGAAGAAGATGGACGACGGGAAGCCAGCGGTGCCGCGCAAGTCAAAGAAAACTGCTCTCGATGCCCAAGATCAGCCAGAAGAAGAGCTTGCGCCGGAGCAAGTGGACGAGGAACGCAGTGACGAGCAGGAGGCGGCGCCAGCACCAAAGACGAAAATCGCATCGATCACAGGACGCAGCAAGGCGCGGCAAACAGCCAAGCTCGCTGCGTTGCGAGCTGCAGCTGATGAAGATGCCTTCCCCATGACGGGATTCTCGGGTATCAACGAGATCAAAACGCCGAAGGTGCCGCGCGTGAAGCTGGGGATGGATGGGAAGAAGAAGCAGATCAGTGACTTAGCATCCAAGCGAGCCGAGTTCAAGCAGATCATGAGTGAGTCAATTCGAGATGATGGCGACGAACAGCCAGCGGCGGCCGACGAAGAACCTGAAGTCCTTGCTGGTAAGAAGCGGCGGCGACAGGACGTGGAAGAAAAGAAGCAAGCTGAGACAGAAGAAGCGGACGAAGGATATGCTCTCAAGACGCCAAAGCCGAAGAAGAAGGCCAAGATCAACAAGAACAAGTTCGCTAACGACGAGCTCAACATCATGAAGTCACCCGTTCCTCTTCTGCGCGCCAAGATCGCGGAGAAAAAGAAACGAGAAGAAGAGGAAGCAGAGGTCAACAACAAGAAGAACAAGCGAACTGTGTCGGAACGGGAAGGTGCTGACGAGGAAGAACCAGGATACGGAAGTCAGGCTGCTGCTGTACCAGCTTCTACAACCGCCGCCTCTATCACTGCCCAGCCAGCAGCACCGGTGACTTCCACAGCCATGCCATCTGAGGAAGCGAAACAGGCAGCCTTGGATTACGCAAATCGTTGGCTTAACTCCGGGTTGGTCACCCGGGCGAAGAAGAATGCTGTCAAGGCAGCGAAAAAGCCTACGACCAAGGCTCCAAAGCCTGCATCAATGTGGGGAAGTGGCCCTTCGTTTTTCGATGCTTTTGTGAATACGGCGGCGCCTGCGATCCCACGGCTAAAGACAGCGTCACTGCTGCCCAAGGAATGAAGATGCCCACGCGCGATCGGTAAAAGGTAATTATGAAATCTCGGTTTGTTTGTTAGGTGTTAGGAATGCACGAGTATGGTGTTGCTATTTCTATCGCAGGGCCTTCGGCTCAGAACCAAGGTTATTTACAGGTGTCTGTACCAATTCTCATCACCCCCCGCAACGTGCACCGTGTACTAAGGCGTCGGCACCCTCACCAAGCTCAGTTGTTACAACGCAAGATGACGGCATCAGTTGTGCCAATGCCCACCGCCAGCAAGAGGAAGCCTGTACCGGCGTCGACGCTTGAGCTTCGACAACGCACGAGGCGAGCTCTGTGGCTGCTCGTGTTCTTTCTCGAGGTCAGCAATGCCGGGTTGCTGACGCTGTTTGCATCGATTTATTTCCGCCACGACGTACGCGGGGCATTCCTCTGGGTCATCAAGGTCTACTTCCTCTTCTCCGGCGGGTACCATTTCCTGGGGCGCTTCAGCTACTTCGTTGCGAGTGGGTACGCGGTATTGAGTGTGGCGTTCACCTATCGCGTGGTGTTGGTGATCCTCACCTCCGTCCGACACAGGGAGCTTCGCTTCGGTCTCAAAACTCCCGTAAGCATCGGGCCGTCGATCAATGATACTCGAGGAGCCCACCCCACAGTACGAGCCGGAATTACTCGTTGGTTCAGTCAATTTCGGGAGTCGATTGGTGTCCACGGTCAGTACTTCGAAGCTCGACTTCTTGCTGACGAAGTTGTTGAACTCGTGGCCCAGATCCTCGCTGCACGAAGCTCCAGTCAGAGCATCAGTAGTGTGCCTCTCAACCAGATCTACGGCGTCGTGATCCTTCTCAACAGCATCGCGACCCCCGTTTTCCAGCGTGTGTTCTCCGCCCCAGCCGACCTCGTCAAGCAGCGCGTGGCTCGCATTCTGACGGATCTGGTGCTGGACTTCGTGTGGGGTACGCTGCTGCCGATCTGGATGTATGGTCCGATCGTGAAACAGTACTGGGCCCAGAAAGACCACGGCGACTCGATCGACTTCACGGAGAACTCTGCGCGCGAAGTGGAGCGAGTGCTGGTGCTGTCGTGGTGGAGCTTTGTGCTGAGCGTGATTCCCTTCTGCAACTCGCTTTTGAATTTGTTGGAAGTGCGTGCATTGCTGAGAGAGGAAGTGGTGACGGCGGCATGTACGATGCCTGGCCACCAGCAGTCGAGGTCGACGTTGCGGCTCGTACTGAGTCAGGAAGACCCAAGGTCGCGAGTCGAGAGCAAGACGGCATCGGGTCGTCCAACTGCCGAGCACCTGCGTCGCCTCGCGCGGTCGCACGTGTTCCATGTTCTTCACATCTTGATCGGGTGCGTGGGCGTGTGTGTGTTCCTGATCTCGGTGTTTGCGAGTGGCATCATTGGGTTCCAGTCTCACGAGTCGGCGTACGGCTGTGTGCACCGCGTGCATCCGTGGTTCACGACGCGCGAGGCGTGTATTGGCCGCACGATTGACTGTGCTTCGCTCGGTATCAACGGTTCGAATGAGGAAGTGGATGCTGCGTTGGGGGTGTTCGACGCCAGCTCGCTCGCGGATCTGTTTGTGTCGAACTGCGCCGCACTGAACCTGTCGACGTCGTCGCTCCAGCGGTTCGGCCGTTTGCAGACCCTGGAGATCACGAACTCGTCGATCGTGGGATGGGACCGAGACGTCAGCAGTCTGAGCTCCGAGCGGTTTGGCGAGCTGCGGACCGTGAAGCTGAAAGGTGTGACGCTGGCGACACCTGCCGAGACGATCGCACTGTTCACGACGCCACTGTCCAAGTCGGCCGAGTGGGTGTTCATAGCAGACACGGACATGAGCGAGGCGCTGGTGTCGGAGGAGTTGGTGGGAAGCAACTGGAAGCACTTGATCTACTTCGACTGCGCCAACTGCGCGCTGCGTGCGTTCCCGACGCAGGTGGTGGAGTCGATGGGACGTCTGATCATGCTCTCGCTGATCGATAACGACATCGATGTGGTTCCTAGTAGCTGGCCACCGGCGGGCGTGCAGCTCGTGATGGTATGGTTCGACGGCAACGCTCGTCTGACGGAGCTTCCTGACTCGATGTGGCGGCAGGGTGCGAGTTCGCTTCAGTCGGTGTATATCCAAGGGTGTGGTGTGGCGAGTCTTCCGTCGTGGGTCGGTGATGCAGTGGCGACGAATGCGATCTTCGAGGTCTACGCGTACGGGTCACCGATATGTGATGGTGGGAGCGGCAGAAGCGGTGATAGTGGTGGTGGTGGTAGCAGCGGTGGAGATCGTGGCGAGTGTCCGAGCTTCGTGTCATGTGTCACTCAGGACCTGTGACACGATGAAGACGCTCGAGAGTGTGAAACGAGTGTTAATTTGATGGTCTTTTACGCTCTACTCGAGTGGAGGTGATTGATGGTGTCGACCGAGTCCACGCAGTACTCCGGCGATTGCGACAGATCGCTGATATGCGCCAGCTCGCTCTCCTGCGTCACGCCGCTGAGCACCAGCAGCGTGTGGAGACCGCCACGCTTGCCGAACTCGATGTCGGTCGAGAGGCGGTCACCGACCATGCAGGTGCGCTCTGGATTGAGGTTGTAGGTGGCCATGATGGTCTTGAGGAGGTCTTGCGACGGCTTGCCGACCACAGCGTTCGGGCACCTACAACATGTCGCGTCAGACTCTATCAAGAGACAACGGGGGAAACGATCGGTGACGTACCGTCCTGCCGCAGATTCCACAAACGTCACGAAGCTTCCACCACCGGGCAGGATCGCGCCGTCAATTGGGAAGGTCTGGTCGCTACAATGGTCGTTGGAGGTCCAAATGAGCCAGTGTGTCGCGTTCAGTATCGATACTGTCGACGTACGGGTTCGTCCCGATGAACAGACAGCCAGGGATCTGCCGCACACAGGTGGAGGCGTACGCGGCCTTGTAGAACGAGATGAAGCGATCGGAGCCGACGACGACTGCTTTGATATCCTGATCTACAGTGAATGGCCCCGACGGAAGCTCGCGCACGTTGCTGTGGTCCAAGCCAAGAGCCATGAAGCCCTGGGCTTCCAGTTCTTGAACGAGCCCGAGCTCTCCAACCACATACACTTTGCTGCCGGTTGGCACGCCCTGGTTCCGAAGATACTGGGCGGTGGCCCAAGCCGACGTGACGATATCATCGATGGCGGAAACGATTCCATATCCAGCTATTATAGCACGAAGACTATCAGCATGCAGCTTGTAATGGAGTGTGTGGTGGAACGCACCGAGCTTGTCGATGTGGGTCGCCCGCGTCTTGCTCGAGTTGTTTGTCTGTACAAGCCCATAATAGTAAAAACGTGAGGATACTTGCTTCATGCCTCCCACTGCGCCAAGGCTCACCACGAATATGACACGCTTGCCGAGAGACCGTAAGAGCTCAAGCGCTTGAGTCGCTCCTTCGATCGGCGTGTCACCACGCCACAGGACTGGATGAAACAGCACACAAGGTCAACCCATAGGAATAGAAAAGCCGCCGAGGCGATGAAGAAGGCCGCGCACTTCTTACCGCCGTCGCAGTCGAAGAGGAAGGCGTCGATGCCAGCGAGCCACGCGTCGAAGGCTTCCGCTGAGAGTCGTGGGATGACAGCAGCAGCAGCAGCAGTAGCCATGGTGGATGCAATCGGAGAATGACGTCGGACGTACGCCATTTGCGCGTCGAGGAGACCAGGAGCTACGATTGCGTCATCATCGAATGGGCATCGTCGACCAATCAAAACGCAGGACGGATTTCGAATTTTGGGAAATTCGAACCTCCTTTCTACACGTCGTTCGCTAGTTTGCTGAAGTTACTGTGCCGTCTCGGCGTTCAACTGGTTGACGGTGTCGACCGAGTCCACGTAGTACTCCGGCACTTGCGATGGGTCGCTGATATGCGCCAGCTCGCTCTCCTGCGTCACGCCGCTGAGCACCAGCAGAGTGTGGAGACCGCCACGCTTGCCGAACTCGATGTCGGTCGAGAGGCGGTCGCCAACCATGCAGGTGCGCTCTGGATTGAGGTTGTAGGTGGCCATGATGGTCTTGAGGAGGTCCTGCGACGGCTTGCCGACCACAGCTTCAGGAGCACTGCAACAACCACAAGCGATTCGAGATGATCACTACCACATTCCTGTCGTCCCAGTCGGATCAAGGGGCGACACTCACCGTCCAGCGCCGGTTTCGACGAACTTGATGAGGCTTCCGCCCGCTGGAAGAATCGCACCATCGACTGGGAAGGTCGGGTCTCTACAAAACGCAGGTAGTAATTAGCATTTGGATGTGATCAGCCTGTCACCAACAAGGCATACGTACGGGTTCGTGCCGATAAAGCGGCATCCAGGGATCTGGCGCACGCAGGTCGACGCGTACGCGACCTTGTAGAACGACACGTAGCGGTCAAGACCGACGACCACGGCTTTGATGTCCTGGTCGACCGTGAACGGCCCCGAGGGCAGCTCACGCACGTCGCTGTGGTTCAAGCCCAGCGGCACGTAGCCGACATTCGCAAGCTCCTGGCCCAAGCCACCCTCGCCCACGTAGTAGACCTTGCTGCCGCTTGGGACTCCCTCCTGCTGCATGTACTGGGCCGTCGCCCACGCCGACGTGACGATGTCATCGGCCTTAGCGACGATTCCATGCGACGCTGCGCAGGAGCAAACGCTGTCAGAATGAGAAGCCCATTTATCCAGGCAAGCGCAAGACCACGTACCAAGCTTCTTCACGTAGGTATCACGCGTCTTGGTAGAGTTGTTCGTCTGCGAACCATCAATAACATAAGCACTTCCATTCCCAGTTCCGCTTCGTCCATGGGAGACCACGCACCACAAAGACCACGCGCTTGTTGAGCGAGCGCAGCAAATCCAGCATAGCGGTCGTGCCTGGGATCAGCGCATCTCCACGCCACAGGACTGCAGTATAGCAGCATTCGCCATCAGAATACATAGTGAGAAGAGCAAGATCAGGAGGAAGATTCCTACCGCCGTCGCAGTCGAAGAGAAAGGCGTCGAGGCCAGCGATCCACGAGCGGAAGGCGCTGCGAGAAAGGCGCGGCACAGCAGTAGCAGCGACGGACATGGTGACGGCTAGTGGGCTTGGTGGTGTGGATGGAGAAATGGCACGAGCGCGCGTCTGGTTCGGCAGTCAATTGTCGCGTGCGGCGAGCTATCATCGAAGAGCTACGCTGGCCGCTGACGTCATAACCGTAACTATCGAGAGTGATGGTAATAGCGGTTACGCGAGTTAATAGTCTCCATTGGCCAATCATATCTCAAAAATAGGCTAAAACATAATTTTGACTATGTAAACATGTATAAAATGCTGTAAATGACGGTTTTGCCGGCTGTGCGATCTTGAACAGTCGCACGTGACGCGACCGGAAAATGAGTCTTCGCCGGCTGAAGGCGCGTGGTCTTGGCCGCTTGGAGCTGCTGGGCTGGCTTAATGAGCTGCTTGAGACCGACTACACGAAGGTGGAGCACTTGGCCGACGGCATCGCGTACTGCCAGATGCTGGATGCCCTGCATCCGGGCAAAGTGAGCTTGGCGCAGGTCAACTTCCAGGCCAAGTCGCAGGGCGAGTACGAGCGTAACTTCCGTGTGCTGCGGCGCGCATTCCACGCCTGCGAGATCCAGAAAGTGAGCAGGTCTCCATTGATGGTTAGTGTTGTTTTGGCTCGCATCCTGAAATTGAATGTGAAACACAATAGGAGATCCCGGTGCGGAAGCTCGTGGAAGGCGTGTTCCAAGATCACTTTGAGTTCCTCCACTGGATCCACGACTACGCCCACAAGACGTACCCTGACGCAGTGAGGAAGTACCATGGCTTTGCGAGACGACAGGAAGTCCTGGGTACTGGGAATGGCGCCAGTTCGCCGTCGTTGTCGCTGGCGTCGCTCGGACACACGAACATGAACTTGGTTCCGAGCTATGCAGTGCGTCTTTATTGCTCTCGTCATCGTTCTCGTCGAGATGGACGCATCCTCACTAACTACTGTACTGTAGATGTCTTCTAAAAGTGCAGGCGATGGCTTCTTGTCATCCGGAAGGTTTTCACTGGCGCTCGACGTCATCGATCCGGAAGAAGTCCCCGACAACCTGACGCTCGACGATCTCGTGGAGCTCCACAGCGACGCCCCGCTGCCTCTAGATTCACGAGACCGCCGCACGAGCGAGTCAATCAAAGATATCTCGATGGACCCGCTGCTTCGCTTTGTGAGGTGATGGGGTTTGTATGGCTTGAACGCTGCTTGGTTCGGTTCTCATCACTTTCATGTGTCGACTATGGATAGAAATTCGTACGAAGCTACGATACGATCAGACCAAGTGCTCGCGCAGCTTGAGAAAACCAAGGCAATGGTGCTCGATGTGAATCCGCCGCTACCGAAAACCAAGCCGAAGTCCAAGACGAAAACGATCAAGCCAAAGCCGCAAAAGCCCCCAGAGCCATCCACAGATCCTCCGTTCCTGGCTCCACAGCTAAATCGACTGGTACGTGAACTAGCCTAGTGCGTGATGTTCAGGATACTCTCTAATGGACTCCAACGTGCGCTCAGATTGATGTTCTCGCCCAGGAACTGGGCGGGAGGGCGAAAGATCTCGTAAGTCTGCCTGCATAATGCCTGGAACCAGGCATGGTATCGATTTTTAACGCGGTTGAGTTGATACGCAGGCTTTTCTAGACGATGAGGTTCAGTTGCTGCTCACACAGCTCACTTTTCTACCAGAAACCACCTCTCAAAAGCCTCCCGCACCAGTAAGTTGATGTTCAAAATCACATTAATTGGAATTAACGAGTTGGCTCGAGTCTCTGTGACATCATACACCCTGCCATTGCGGCTGCCAACTCAATCCATCTTCACTACACGAGAAATTATCACCGCTGGCCCTGCCATAGAGCCAACAAACGGACTGACAGCCAGCGCGTTTACAAGCCGCTCCAGTACGTCGGCATCTGCTGCGCGAACGCCACGAACGCCTTGTACATGTTGAGTCCGGCCGTGCGGATCGTCGACTCGGACGCCACGAAGCTCGTACCAGCCATCTCGATCGTGAGCACGGGCTTGTTGAGGACCTGGAACACGGCGTCATCGAAGCAGCCGTACGCGACGTACAACTGGGCACTGGTTTCGCTAGTGTACGAGCTACCAGCAGCCTTGGCCACGGCGTCACCCAGCACCTTGAGCTTCGGGCCGTACGGAGCCGGTGGCGTGCCCTGCTTGTTGCCGTACGCACGCAGCACGAGGCCAGCGTACGAGTGCATGTCGATGGCACCGTAGGCACCGATGCTCTTGAGGTACGCCCACGACCCGGCCGTCTCAGGCTCGCTCAGCACAGCCGTACCCGGGTATGTCTCAGCGGTCGGGCCGTCACCCGCGAGGCCGAAGTACGCGTCCGGGCCGTAGTTACGGTTGAGGTCCACGCCGTAGGTGGAGCTGGAGATCTTTCGGCGGTTCTTGCGCCACAGACGCGTCGTGCTCCACGAGTACAGGTAGCCGTCCAGGTTGAGGATCGGCACGAAGTGCCACTCGTACTCGTTGAAGATGGCCGTGAGCGTGGCGTCACCGGCGCGGAGACCGTCGAGGATCGCAGCGATGGCGTAGAATGTCGAGGAGCCGGCGATCCACTCGCGAGCGTGGATCAGCGCCTGCGTGTACAGCGGCTTACGGCCCGTACCCGTAGAGATCTTGTAGCCGGGCACCGTGCGGCCTTCGTAGGTCGTGGTGACCTTGGCGATCTTGGAGAAGATCGTCGGGTTCTCGGCCACGAGCTGGTCGAAGAACGCGAACACCTCGGTCGACTGGCGGAAGCAGTCGAAGAACGCGTTGTCTACGTACTTGGTCGTGGTCGCGAGCTGCTCCAGGTAGCGACGCGAGGTCGTGGCACACGTGGCCTGCGTGGCAGCACGCGTCTCCAGCAGCGTCTGGGTGTTCTCCGTGTCCTTCTCCACGACGGTCTCGTTGGCGTACTGCGAGATCTTGCTGTTCTGGAAGACCGCGATCTCCGCGTGGGTCGCGTAGATCTCCGCCTTGACCTTGTCACCGTCAGCCTTGACCGCACGCCACACGTCCAACTCGCCCTTGAACAGCGGCAGCGTGGCGTCGAAGACCGCCTTGGGGGCCGTCACGCGGTAGAGTTGCTTCGGCTCGGCGTTAACGGAGACCGTTGAGCACACGAGCGCAGCCACAGCGAGCACGAGCGAGTGGAAGACCTTCATACTTGGGGGACAGGGGAGGAGGCTTCACGTGGCAAATTGCAAAGTGAGTTGCATGGGAGATGGCTCCTCGTGGCTGGGTATCATGCCCGACGAACTTGGGCAGTGCCCGTTCATGAGGACTGATCTATCACAGGGCTTGTATACTGTACTATTGCCAGTAGAGGCTGGATCCGTCAACTTCGTCACAGGCAGTCAGCCCACGCAGGCTCTCACGAAGATCGTCGACCCGTCTTGATTCTCAGACGCTGGCGTATCCGGCTGCTTCTGTCACTGTCAGCCAGAGCCGACTACAATATCACTTGCCTGTCGTATCATCGGTGAGACCTCCAGGGCTAAAATGTCACTGCCTACTCAAGCAACTCTCGTTGCGTCGGATGAGACTGCAGAGAGCGGCTCGCCTCCAAAACTGTCTCCATTTTCTGCCTGTGATTGTTTTGGTGTGAGGTTTAGGCGGTGGAGCTCTTCACCTAAACAGCTTTTTTTCGTGCACACCACTTGGCATTGACAGCCGGCAGTCAATCATCACATTTTTACGCGGTTGCGTGGCCGACTCTAAAAGAAATCGGTGACAGCGCAACCTCAACAAACGGCCCCTACGTCCACGTACTGGACACGATTCAGGGCATGAGGGTTCTATCAAAACGACCTGAGCAGCCCTTTTGCAAAGCCAAAACGAAGCCCTTGCTTGTTGTCTAAAATAGCATCTTTGGAGTCGTGTAGAAGCAGTGGAACATGGTACCGTGGATCATGTACTTCGAAGTGCAGTATTTGAGCTCCAGAATGGAGTGGTCTCTGCTACGCTCTTTTAGCTAGAGTCTCACATTGGCTTGAAGCCGCTTGACGCTTGCACGCATGGCGGCGCTGAGGCGGGGCGAGAAACTGCAAGAAAGACGCTCCGCCGGCAGACGGTGCATAGCCAGGCCGAGTGGATGCTGGGATCTTGCGATCTGATCCGCGGAAGAACCTACAGCCATTGACACTAGACGACGAGAAGGACTCGTCGTGAAGCCCAGGCTACGATTCATGTCCAAGGCCTGGTAAACTGCGAGTCGTGGGACTCCAGGTCACTCACTCTATAGACTGATGTGGCTGCTCTCATTCAGAGCCTACCTCAGCCGAACGAGATCTTCTCAGGCTGGACTACCTCGGTCGCGACCTGAGAAGATCTCGCGGCGACAATTCGATTGTTGAACAGGCGTCGTGATTGTCTACTTGGCTTGCGTTGGTGGTGCAGATAGAGTGCCGGGACTGAACCACACGTGCGATACTGTTTGTGTTTAGGAGGGAATACTAAAAGTGAAAAACATCAAAAATACAGAGACCGATTCAACCCTCCCCGCGCGATAGTGACTTATTAGACTTGGCTTGGTGCGCAAGCCATGCGGGGGGGGGGGGGGGTTGGG